>SJYC01139979.1:0-16657 GCA_006408675.1 Madoqua kirkii | reverse complement strand
AAAAAAAAAAAAAAAATCAATGGTTACTGTCAAGTATAAGAATACAAATAATAAGTATGTTATTATCTAAAAACTTATTCTAATTACTTTGAATTTTTCTTTTTTGCATATTTCCTCTTTCTTAAAGTATAGTTGACTATACTTTGATTGATCAGAAAGGCTGTCTGTTGAAATATGTTTTCATGTAAAAGTATAAAAGCTCCTAGTACCTCTTTTGCTGTTTTGGAGAGTTCCATGTGTGTGTGATCAACAAAAGAGTTATTAAAAACTTGCAAAATTCTGCATAGACCCATTTGTCTCCCCGCTTCCCACTTTTGGTTTTATTTTGGCATTTTTCCTCCCAAACTTGGGCATTACTTTTTCTTTGAGACTTACATGCATTTGTTTTTTAGTCATCAAAATAATCTTGCTGATTAAAGTTCATTTATCAATTTGATACCACAGAGTTTCAGAAACTTTAGTAATTGAACAAAATTGCATGTATACAACATCATGAGCATTTAAAACATACAGTAAGAAATGAGACAGATACAATTACAATTTGAATTTTTCTCTCAGGCATTTGTTTTTGGTTACTGATTATGTTTCACAAAGTATCCATTTTTCTTCAACTTCATTGTGGAGATTTGGATTTCTTGGCAATTGGTGACATTTTTTTAGGTAAACTTCTCTAGATTTTAATTCACAACTCATAAAGCAGAGTGAATTATGAAAGATAAATAGCAAGACTTACCATTCATATTTGAATTGATATAACAAAACTATACATGCACAAGCAGGAAGTAAGGAGTGGTGTTGAGGAACACTACGTTTGCTCATAGGTGTTTTTTAACATTCTTGAACATTTTATGTTCACAAATGGAGTGGGATGAATGAAAAACCCAGATTAATTAGTGATGGGCGGTAGAGATGAAGTTTCCTTCCATATACCATTCCCCACCTGAGCTATTACAGATCATCTAGTGCTATCCAGTGAGTATGAAATAACTGATGGAGATAAGGCATGGCATTTTCATCTGAGGCTTCTGATTATTTTCATATACAGCTAAGCCTTTTTAGATATCATGTCAGGTTTACCTAAAACAAAAAGAGCAATGAAACAAATGGACACCCTCTTTTTCTGTTAAATCGAATATAATGACATTCATTTGCCTAACCTTGGAAGCAGACTATATTAGGAAGCAGAGCACTATCTAAATTTTAAGATAAATCTAAAATCTATACCTAAAATATAAGCAGGCCTAATAATTACTCTGATGGTGACTGACAAGTAAAAAATTTCCTCTTGAATTTCCCTGTAGCTCAATTTAATTCATATAGGCTAATATATAAAGTTTTTTCCTTCCTGTCTATGTGAATACTTAAGGCTAACTATTCATGGAAACAGGTTATTAAGGATACTGTTTAAAATCTGTAAATACTATGTTGTCTCATAACAGGAATGTACCCTGAGCTTTCAGTAAATAAGCTATATATTATGATATATATAACCAAAGTTTTCTAATCTTCATACAAGTCCAGTGAATTAATGGCAGATTTAGTTTCAGATGAGAATGTACAAATTAACATGAGTAGATCAGACAGTACAGTATTCAATTCTTTGCTAAAATATACTTTTTTATAGCATTTTCAATTATCAGGGCAAATTCATGTGGAACTCTTTTCTAGCTTTCTTCACAGTGTGTTAGTGTGATAGGTATGTGTATTTCTGATGAAAACTCGGAAGCCTTAAGCTTCTTGCTCAGTAACCCTGACTATCAGTTGCTGCACTCTGTAGAGGTCACAAGCCTACACTATGTTGCAGATTTTCTTGAAAGATCTGTTCAGTTGTACTTTGGACTAAAGATGTTTTGGTTGGTCAGTATCCTATTTGTGTTGGGAAAATGGTTATCTGTGCAATGGTTTTATGATAATAACCAGTGATGATAAATCCAGGTAAGCTGATAAGCTTTTTTGCTATTGATAGGGTGGCTTTGATCTTTTTCTTTGCATGAAATGGACCTTTTCCCAGAAATATCCCTTAATATAACTAGTTTCATGTACATACAGCTGTGTGTGCGTCTATGGGCACACAGGCTGACATGAATAAGACAGGCAGGCATGAATAATATTACACTCTCTCATAAGAATGAGTTATGGTTGAAATATCAAATTCACTCCTCCAGAATATGAAAAAACATGGGACAGATGAGACTATTGATTCCAGTGTCACATGCCATGTGAATTAGTCACTAATGCAGTTGGAAAACTCAAACAATAGCTTTTGAGATTGCTGTTATGTGTTTGGATAGATCCTCAAGGTTTTATAGATGAATTCACTAGCTTCAGATTCACATTTTATTTCAGAAGAGAGCATTGCAAGTTTATTTTTTGTTTTATTTTTTGTCAAATCAACTATATTTGAAAGGAGTTTGTATATAACGCAGTCTGTAGTTAAACTGGAAAATACATTCTTATTTTCAAATAAGTAACAAATTAACCAAGATTTGAGTGATTTCTCTTAGGTTGAGTTTTTATAAGCTATACTGGAGAGTGATATATAGTGTTTAAAGCATTTTCTGTATCACTTGTGATATAAAATTAATAGGATGGAAAATTACTTTGAGAAGAGAGTGAGTTCCATGTTAGTTAATTGGCCCTTTTTATTTAGAAGTATTCAATAACTGAATGACAGTTGGGGAATTCAGCATTTATGGTGCTGAAATAATATCTGTATGTAAAAATCTATAGTTTAAACAGGTGTATTTTTAGTACATAATTTGACAGTTGTTAATAAATTTATTTGGATAATGGAATACATTAAGATTGTGGTAAAATCTACTAATTGGAGAATTTTGTCAACAGTAGGGGAAGCTCCCCTTGTCCCTTTTGTATTTTTCAGCCCTCTTCTCATTGTCCAGAATTAAGAAGTACTGAGCAACTATCTTTAAGAATAAACAACATCTTCTTCCAGAGTCAGATGAAGAGCTTTGGGCACTCTTAGTAATACAAAGCACTCCCCAATACATAATTTTAAATAGAAATAATGCTAAGCATAATGTAGAAAAGGTCCCAATTTTTAAGTATATAACAAATTAAAAAAAAAAAAAAAGAACAGACAACAAAATATTGACTCAGTTAATCCCCAAAGGCATTTTTTTTTTTTTAAACTGCCCCGTCTAGTCAGGTCAGCTTCTTTCTTTCACTATAGCATGGTTGTGCCAGTAGCTGGTGACAGCTTTCTGAACCCCCTTGCTAGTAGTTCTTTCTACACCTTGTTACCTAAAGTTTACTTTTCCTGGATGGCCTCCTTCTACTCTACTTCATTCCTTTCCTCAAACTTCCATTGATCTCTGCTAATTATTCTTCTTCATTTCCCTTCAATCCCACCCCTTCTCCAGAATTGACCTCATTTTACTTTCAGCTGCTTCAACCTAGAATATGAATGTGTACCAAATATCCTCTGCCTCCTTATCTTCCATCTTAAATTGACTTTACAGTCAATGTTAGGTAGTCTATTCTGAAGGAGATCAGCCCTGGGATTTCTTTGGAAGGAATGATGCTAAAGCTGAAACTCCAGTACTTTGGCCACCTCATGCGAAGAGTTGCCTCATTGGAAAAGACTGTGATGCTGGGAGGGATTGGGGGCAGGAGGAGAAGGGGACAACAGAGGATGAGATGGCTGGATGGCATCACCGACTCGATGGATGTGAGTCTGAGTGAACTCCGGGAGCTGGTGATGGATAGGGAGGCCTGGCGTGCTGTGATTCATGGGGTCGCAAAGAGTTGGACACGACTGAGCGACTAAACTGAACTGAACTAAACTAAACTGTACCTAGTCTAACCCAAGTGCTTTATATGGATTTGGTCATAGGATTCTTTCAAAAATATCATGAAGTAGCTGCTTCAGTTATCTCCAATTTATGGCCTAAGAAACTGAGGCTTACTGTGGTCACCAGGCTAGGAACTGGCAGAAACAAAGTTTGAACCAGGGTTATTGTTTTGCAGAAGCCTTGTATCTATGTAGGAGGGATTTATCATCTACAAAGGCAGGGTATCTAACTAGTGAAAAAAAAAATATCAAGACCTCTAAGTTTTCTTACCATTTATAGAGATCCTTGCCTGGAAAATACCATAGATGGAGGAGCCTGGTGGGCCACAGTCCATGGGGTCGTTAAGAGTCAGACACAACTGAGCGACTTCACTTTCACTTTTCACTTTCATGCATCGGAGAAGGAAATGGCAACCCACTCCAGTGTTCTTGCCTGGAGAATCCCAGGGACAGGGCAGCCTGGTGAGCTGCTGTCTATGGGGTTACACAGAGTCGGACACGACTGAAGCGACTTAGCAGTAGCAGCAGCAGTCACTCCATGACCATATCCAAATTTACACTCCATTAAATAGATGTTCATTGATCACCTACTAAGTCTTAGGCAGTATTCTACATATCTAGGTAAGCAATGAACAAAACTTATTAAGTCACAAATATGCCATTTTCATTCTAATGGGAATGAGCAGGTGATAGTACAAATATGTATAGTAGAAGTAAGTTCTATTAAAAAAACAAAGCAAGATAAAGAGAAAGAATGTAACTGTGCAGATGAATAACATTTTTCCTGTTCATCCCTTTTAATAAAGTGATGTTTGAATAGAGACCAAAATAAAGTGAGGAAGTGAGCCATTAAAATATCGGAGGAAAGAGAATTGCAGGTTGAAAAAACAGTATATACAAAGCACTTGATTTGGAAGTATGTGCTACTTGGTGTTTGTAAAGACAACCAAGGATTATATTGAAATGAAGTTCAGACTAGATTGAAATGAACAGGGGAGAAATACTAGGAGAAGAGATCAAGGATAGAGAGAAGTCACAGGTCATAACGAAGCTTGTAGGTCATAAGCAAGCTCTTCAGAATTTGCTTGGAGAGATATAAGAAGCCACAGAAAGCTTTTGAACAGACTGGTTGAGTTATCTTGCTGCTCTGAGGAGGATAAACTCTAGGGAGTAAAGAATCTACAGGAAGCTATTGTAATAATCCAAATGAAAGATTCAGGTGGTATAGAATAAAGCAGTTGTAAAGGTGGTCATTGTATATGTATATGTATATGTATATGTATATGTATGTGTATATGTATATGTGTGTGTGTATATACATATAAATATACATTTATATACTCCCAAACTTTTTAATTGAAAATGTCTCTGCTAGACAGCATATTAAAAAGCAGAGATATCACTTTGCTGACAAAAGTCCATATAATCAAAGGTATGGTTTTTTCGGTAGTTAGATATGTGCGCCTGTGAGAGTTAACAACCATAAAGAAGGCTGAGCACTGAAGAACTGATGCTTTTGAATTGTGATAATGGAGAAGACTCTTGAGAGTTCTTTGGACTACAAGGAGATCAAACCAATCAATCCTAAAAGAAATCAATCCTGAATATTCATTGGAAGGACTGTTGCTGAAGCTAAAGCTGCAATACTTGGGCCACCTGATGTTAAAAGTCAACCCACTGGAAAAAGGCCCTGATGCTGGGAAAGACTGATGGCAGTAGGAGAAGGAACAGCACAGGATGAGATAGTTGGACGGCATCCTTGACTCAGTGGACATGAATGTGAGCAAACTTCAGGAGTTAATGAAAGACAGGGAAGCCTGGCATGCTGCAGTCCATGAGGTCGCAAAGAAGTGGACACGATTTAGCGACTAAACAACAATATAGTATGTATGTGTGTATACACACACTTGTCAGGCAAAGAAAAGAGAGCAAATGTATCATAAAGGGAAATGTTGCAACACCCTTCACTAGGAGTATGCATACACACACACACATTAACATATCCCCAAAGTTTTTATTGAAATGTAGTATTCATATATAAAACACATGCACCATGGGTGTATGGCTGGATGAATTTGTTTTACTGAGCACTGAAAGAAAGAAAGAAAGTGAAGTCGTTCAGCTGTGCCTGAGTCTTTGCGACCCCATTGACCTGTAGCCTACCAGGCTCCTCTGTTGATGGGGTTTTCCAGGCAAGAATACTGGAGTGGGTTGCCATTTCCTTCTCCAAGGGATCTTCCTGATCCAGGGATTGAACCCAGGTCTCCCCCACTGTAGGCAGATGCTTTACAAGGGAAGCCCTTACTGAGCACTAGTGCAACTAATCCTCATATCAAGAAACAGAATGTTAGAACTATAGAAGCCCCGTTAGGCTACATTCTAGCATTACCCCTACCACCCTTTTCAAAGACAAGCACTGTTCTAAAACAGAGGTTGGCAAACTCTTTCTGCGAAAGATCAGATAGTAAATATTTTAGGCTTTAAAGGCCACATGTAGTTTCTGACACACTCTTTTTCCCAACTGTCTTTATAGCTGTGTTATGTGTATAATTCTCATCTGGAAATAAGTATGCCATTATAATTTTGAGAGCCTTCCTCTTCAGTCTTCTACTTTCCAGAAGAGTATAAAAATTTGAGTTCATAATCTTTCATTTCTGACTCATAAGCCCTCAGATGAGGCACCTTTTGATCTAGAGATTTGGACTTCTGCCCCAAAAGAAAGCTACCTGTCACACTCCCCATCCCTGGCAGATAATGTGACTCAGTGACTCAGTTTTGTCTTCATTGGATTGTCCTATATATCAAATATTGAGTGATCAAATGTTTTAGAATGCAAACGCTATTCAAATGTTGGTCTCATTTTAGGAAATTAAACAGATCTACTACGTTTAGATTGCTCAGGTTTCACAGGACTCAGAGAACTAGATATTTCGAATGTTAAACCAGAGGCTGTCAAATCCTGGGACAGTCTTTATCTAATCCAGAAGCATACTTTCCTCAGAGCCAATATTTTAAAAGAAAAAGGAGACCTTGACTACCAAGAGAGTTCTGGATACTTGGAGGGGTTTCTTAGAGATATTGCAACACCCTTCACTAGGGATTTAGTGACATGCCTTCACGATACATTTGCTCTCTTTTCTTTGTCTGGCAAGTAATCAGCTTTTAAGAATGTATGAGGCCAGTAGTATTGATAGGGATCCCTAAGACCACCTTCAATTTCAGGGATTTCCTAGGAGTGCTCATGGAGCTCTGAAATTTGTTAGGGGTTATTAAAGTGAAAGGATACAGATTAGTATTAACAAAGGTGAAAGCCATGTAGGGCAGAATTCAGGATAGACTAGGTGTAAGCTGCAAGGAGATCCAACCAGTCCATTCTAAAGGAGATCAGTCCTGGGTGTTCTTTGGAAGGAATGATGCTAAAGCTGAAACTCCAGTACTTTGGCCACCTCATGCGAAGAGTTGCCTCATTGGAAAAGACTCTGATGCTGGGAGGGATTGGGGGCAGGAGGAAAAGGGGACGACAGAGGATGAGATGGCTGGATGGCATCACAGACTCGATGGATGTGAGTCTGAGTGAACTCTGGGAGTTGGTGATGGACAGGGAGGCCTGGTGTGCTGCAGTTCATGGGCTCGCAAAGAGTCGGACTCGACTGAGCGACTGAACTGACTGACTGAAGCTTCTAGTTGGCCTTTCCTAGAAGTCTCTAGGAGTCTCTCACACCAACTAGGAGTCTCACAGCATCTAATTCTTCCAGCAACACTATGTGACAACACATATGGGTTTTCTTAAGCCAGGAAGTACGCCCAAGACTTGATGTCTAGATTTTTTTTTTTAATTTGGGGTTGATTTTGTAGACATGGAGTGCCCATGTGGTTGACCTTACTCTCCAGTCCATCTGAATGTCAAACCAATACCATGTGATCCAAAGCCCCCAACATAAGTTACATTGTTAGCATAAACTAGCTTAGCTGAAGGCACCAGATAAATGAAGACACTCTTTGAGGCAGAATTTTTCAAAGGCTTAGAGGTTATCTCCCAGGAGCCAGTCAAATACCAAACCTCTATTTGAAAAGTGTGGGGTTTGAAAACCTCAGATCCACTGAGTCAATCCCTCCCTACATAAGTAAATTTTATAACTCAAAACTAGGGTTAAATTTCATGCAGCATATCTGTGCATAGGTTTCTCAAGCTCAGATTTGAGATTAAAATATTACCTTACATATTGAAAGAGCTGTTTCCCAATTTCTGGTTGAAATTCACTTATCTTCTTATGATAAATTCACTTATCAAGTAATAGAACATTTCAGGCTGTGAAATATTTTGTTGTTGCTATATAATTCAACATTGGAAGACTTTAGAAAGCTGTAGCAGTCAGATTTTGCTAGGCAACATGCAATAACAAAAATCTCCATGGCAAACAAAACTTGGTACTTCTTGCTCTTGTGTAAGAAAACACATCCTGCTAGCTGGTGAATTGTCTGTAATTTATGTCTGTGAGGCAAGGCAACTCTGCTCCATTTACCTCATTTAGAGTACTCAGCTGGAGGGGGAGCAGCTGCCTGGGTATCCTCTTCCCATGGCTATGACATGAGCTAAGAGGACAACCAGAAGTGTCTAATCATGTTTCAAGCTTTTACTCATGTCACATCTATCAGTCATTGGCCAAAACAAACCACATGGCCAACACCAAAGTTTAGGGATCATTCCACTGCCATAAGGCCTTCGTAAAGGAAGGCGTGAGTGTTAAGAGCAGAGCGGAGAGAACTGGGACCCTTGTTCAGTCTACCACAGAGGTCATGGTGTAGTAGAAAGGTTCAGAATGACTTTCAAACCTTGGCTTGATGACTGTCTTGATCCTAGATTTGGATGTAGTTAATCAACATCTTTGGGCTTCCCTGGTGGCTCAGTGGTAAAGAATCTGCCTACAGTGCAGCAGTTGAGTGTTTGATTCCTGGGTCAGGAAGATCCTCTGGAGAAGGAAATCACAACCCATTTCAGTATTCTTGCCTGGGAAATCCCCTGGACAGAGGAGCCTGGCGAGCTACAGTCCATGGGGTTGCAAAAGAGTTGGACATGACTTAGTGACTAGACAACAACAATTGACATCATTATTACTTGGTTTTCTTATATGTAAAAAAGAAGACAAAATAACTACTTAGAGTTTTGTTATAAGGATTAAACATAACATATGAAGTACCAAGAAAATCACAGGTGCATAACAAGGTTAATTGCTATAATATTGGTGAAGACTCATTGCTTTCTCCTTAGACTCACTAATAAGGGTAAATTGATATGGACTGAGCATTTATTGTATACATTTTGAGCATTTATTCTGTATATATATGTGTATAAATACATATATGCTATATATTGTATACAATAAACATATATGTATATATTTATTATATATATGGATATATGCATATATGTATATATATATGTATGGACATATGTGTGTGTATATACAATATATACATATATGTATGTATGTTATCCTAAGTGCTTAACATAAAAGATAGGTACTCTTTATTTTTCAACATTTCTTAAGTGAGGAAGAAAAGCTGAGAAAAGTTTAAGAAATGTGCCCAAAGTTAGCTCTCATTGTATCTCAATAGCACATTGCAACTGACATAGATTACAAGGAAGAATGATGGATTATTACCAGTTTTGAAATCTGCCAGTTTGCCTTCTGGCTACAATTTTCATATCCCTTCCCATGCAACATATATTCTTCCTTATCTGAGTATCTCTAGAAGTCAGACCATGGAGCTATAGTATCAAACTTAAATTCTAGGATGTAAATTATCCATGTAAAATTCAGGTGAAACATGTGAATTTCCCTGATACAGAGACTCATAAAATGAAATAATCCGTTCCACAAACATCTGATATAAATTGACACAGGAATTGGGTAAGTTCCATAGATCTACCATTCCAAAAGAGCAAAAAATGAGAGATGCATAGCAGTGACTGGCCAGTAGCACTTTTAAAATCTAGGTGGGAAAGTCGTCAGGCTCCCTTAACTTAGAATAATAAATATTCTTTGATTAAGCCAAAGTTATTTTCCTTGGGTATATGCAATGACCAGTGTGTTCTCTTGGCAAAACTCTGTAAGCCTTTGCCCTGATTGATTTTATATTCCAGGGTCAAGCTGCCTGTTACTCCAGGTATCTGATGACTTACTACTTTTGCGTTCCAATTTCCTATGATGATAAGGACATCTTTTTGGGGGGAAGCCTAGCATGCTGCAATCCATGGGTTGCAAAGAGTTGGCCAAGACTTAGTGAGTGAACAATAACAATGTTCCTTGGGAGTAGGTCCCCCATTGGTTTTTCATGGCTCTTGGATCTACCCTCTTGGCTCCTGGTGCTGTCCTCTAGAACATCTTTCCTTTATGATTTTCTTCCTTAGCCTTTTGAAAAATTTTCTTAGCCAGTTTCCTGACTATAAAGTTGGAGTCCAGAGGGTTTTTTGCAGTTTGAGCAAAATCATTCTCAGTGACACAATGTTGCTTTTACATATCCCAGTCATATGGACTTAATATGAGTTTGATTTGTGCTTATTCCATTTGTTAAAAACCTTACCCTTGGTTGTCTCTAAGACTTGTGCGTATCCAAATAGACTTGTTTATGTCTCTTGGAATTGGACTTTTGTGAAAGCACACTCTTAAGAATGTGAGGAGCAGTTTTGTCTATTTGAGAGAGTCTATTTGACAACATATTCTTTCAGATATCTCAAGAAAGGGTTTTGGAGCTACACTCTTGAATAGATCTTTTTCCTCAGGCCTCATTTTACTTTGAGAATTTTTACTGGCTGGGAAGACTAAAGATAAAAAGCAGATTCCTTTATATCCCAGAAAATTCTGTCCTCTCTCTATTCCTTCAAAATTCTTCTTGCAAACTGGCCAGGTCTTTATTTAGCCCATTTCTTTCTTCCTGTACGTACATGCAGCTAGGACCAACCAGCTGACATTTCAACATTCTGGGGAGATCTCTTTAGCCAAAATCAAAAGTTAATTATATACATTCACCATCTTTCAAGTTCCTGTAAGCAGCTCTTTTGCCAATTATTTTATTCTAAAAAGCGTAGATCGCCATTTTTTCTAACCTTCAATAACAATTTGCTTTATTTTTTCCCCCAGCATTTGCTAAGAGTTTGTTTGCCATTTTTTCCAGCCTCTGCTTAGTGCTCACTGCCAATGGTGCTTATTTTAGATTTTTGTCATGGCAGCACCTCAATTCTAGGAACCAATTACTTCTGCATCAGTTAGCGTTTCTCATGGGGGAAAAATTACAAAACTTACTGGCTTAAAATAATAATCATTTAAATTTTTTTAAAGATGATTCTGCTGGTCATTAGTACGGGCTGGGCTTCACAGCTTATGTCTGTAGTCAGCTACCAGGTCATCTGGGGACTGTTTAGGCGAGAATGGCTGTTGTTGAGGCTGCTCATCTTGGTTCCATGTGTTCTTTCATTATCCAGTGGGTAGCCTGTGATTGTTCTCATAGTGGCTGCTCAGGGTTCCAATAGAAGGAACAGAGAAAGGCAAGTATGGCACTTGAGACCTTGGACTGAACTGGCACACCGTCACTTCTGTTGCATTTTCCTGCCCCAAACAAGTTGCAAGGCCAGTCAAGATTTAGGAGAAGGGAATATGGATCAAGCTCTTGACGAGAAAAGCTGCACAGTCACATTGTAAAGAATATAAATACAGAGAGTAGGAGAAATGTGCAGTGTACAGTATGGTGGCACTAGTATTGATGGTAAAGAACCCACCTGCCAAAGTGTGAGATTTAAGAGACATGGCTTTCATCCCTGGTTCAGGAAGATCCCCTGTAAGAGGGTATGACAACCCACTCCAGTATTCTTGCCTGAAGAATCCCACGAACAGAGGAGCCCAGCAGGCCACATTCCACAGGGTTGCAGAGTTGGACACAACTGGTGACTTAGCATGCATAGCATGAACTGACATATCCAGTGAAAGGCTATCCCACTGATTACAGCAAAAGAGCAATGGGGGCACTGATAGGTCAGCTTGCAAAGGGACCTGCTGCCAAACACTGGCCAGAGGTGTACTTGGGGCCAGCTTTGATTCCCTTAGACATCCTGTAACTGTATCTTACTATCAGTACATTTTGTTACAATTATTGTTTTCTCAAGAAACACAACAAAGTAATTATTCCTTCCAAAAAAGGATGGCTGTAGCCTCATCAGACTTTTGTTTCTTTAGGAATTTATCCTGATTTTCTTACCACACAGCTCACTTACCCTGCATCTATTACTAACCTACTCCTGATACCCCTCAGTAGTCCACTTGTTTGATTAGACTGGGATAAGGAGTTGTCATCTCCCAATCTAACTCTTGCTTGCCTGCCTGTCTCCATCTCTGAACACCACCAACAAGTTGGATCCAGACCTGCGGATTTGTTTTTGGAGTGGCTTCTGATTACCCACTTTGTATTTATTGTTAACACTGCTTAGCCTGTTGTTGGAAGGGACACTCAGCTGTCTCTGTAAATCTCATCTCAGTGGTGAACATGGTCTAAAGTGCTGTTTTCCCATGCACTTCCTTTTGACTAGCTCGACGACTGTTCTTGTCTCATGAAGTACAAGATTTTTAAAAACTCAACATGTAAAATATATAACTTAGTTCTCTTTTTTATAATCTATGGAGAGTGAAGCTAAGTTTAATTATTGAGGTTCTTGAATTTTGCTGAGGTGAATTTCCTGCATAAAAATATCCTTCATTTAACATTTTTGCTTAGAAGATACATTGGTATGATTGGCTCAGGATGAGGTGACAGGGCTTAAAAAAGATAGAAGTTTCCTTTATTATATATTTTATATAACAGACATTAACTACTACTCAACTTATCATGGTCAATTATTTAATAATTAATTTGGTAATATTTGACCTAATTGCTGATCAGTTTTCTCAACACTCTACAAGAATGTCATGTTGATTTCTTATAGTCGTAGAAGTTTTTGCAAGAATCTTCTATACCTGTCACACAGAAACAGGGGTGCAATAATCCATATAAAAACATATTGGGAGAGTCATTTGCTTTTCTTTGAAGAAGCATCCTGAGCTGAGTGATTCATCCTGTATTTCAGCTCTGTAAGAGGATTTAATCTGATTGATTTGACACTCCCAGCACTGGGCGGTTTATGAGCATTCTCTCAAAGGGGACCTGTATTCAAATACACTTGTTTAACCATGTAATGTCTTAGACATTAAAAAAAAATTGCTGTGGTAATTGTTTATATGGCTTTGACAGTAGTATCCAGCCTAATCCAGGGTAGCATCTAATTTCATGCCACATATGGTCTGATTCCCATAAGTGTTGGTTCTGCATCTATAGATTCAACCAACCATGTTTGTGTATATGCTACCAATGCTGTAAATTATTTTTAGCAAGGAAAATTGTATTGTCAACAGCAAAAAAAAAGAAAATATTTGAAAAAAAATTCCAAAAAGGTCCCAAAAGCAAAACTTGAATTTGCCACATATTGGCAACTAATTAAATAGCATTTACATTGTACAGCTGACCCTTGATCAACATAGGTTTGAAATGCACAGGTCAATTTATATCCAGATATTTTGAATAAAACATAGTATGGATAATCTGTATGATTTGGATGTTTGATATATGAATATAGAACCACAGATATGTAGAACCACAGATATGCATGGCTGACTCTAAGTCATGAGAATTTTTGACTGAGAAAAGTTCAGCACCCTTAACCCTTGCATTGCTCAAGGGTTAATTGTAATTGCAACTATTTGCATAGCATTTATGCTTTATTAGGTACTATGAGTAATAGTGTCTGAGCCTCCAAAGAGGAGAGTGAAAAAGCCAGCTTAAAACTGAATATTAGAAAAAATAAGACCATGACATCCAGCTCCATTACTTCATGGCAAATAGGAGGGGAAAAGTTGGAAACAGTGACAAATTTCCTCTTCTTGGACTCTAACGTCACTGTGGATGGGGGTTGCAGCCATGAATTCAGAAGACAATTCTTTCTTGGGAGAAAAGCTATGACAACATAGATGGTGTGTTGAAAAGCAGAGACATTACTCTGCCAACAAAGGTCCATGAGGTCAAGACTATAGTCTTCCCAGCAGTCATGTATAGTTTTGAGAGTTAGACCATATAGAAGACAGAGTGCCAAATAATTGGTGCCTTCAAACTGTGTTGCTAAAGAAGACTCCTGTGAGTCCCTTGGACAGTGAGAGGATCAAACCAGTCAATCTTCAGGAAATCAGCCCTGAATACTCATTGGAAGAACTGATGCTGAAGCTGAAGCTCCAGTATTTTAGCCACCTGATGTGAACACCCAACTCATTGGAAAAGTTCCTTATGCTGGGAAAGATTGAGGGCAGAAGAAGAAGAGGGCATTAGAAGATGAGATGGCTGGATGGCATCACCGATGCAAGGGACAAACTCCAGGAGATGGTGAAAGTCAGGGAGGCCTGGCATGCTACAGTTCTGAGGTGAGACAGAGTTGGCTACAACTTGGTGAGTGAAAAACAACAAGAATAAATAATATAGAGATGATTTAAAAATATATGGGAGGATGCAAATACTACCAAACTTCATATAAGGGATTTGAGTGTCCCTGAAGTTTGGTACCTTGAAGGGGTTCTTGGAATCAGTCCCTGTGAATACTGAAAGACATATGCATATGCCCCATTGTGACAGCAATTACTAAAGTAGGGATAATTGTTGGAGCCACTTTCTTCAAACACTAGCCATGATGGAAAGAGTAATAGAGTGCTTAGCTAGGTCTATGGTAACAACTCTGTAAAAGAGTATACGTAGTGAAGTCGCTCAATCATGTCCGACTCTTTGCGACCCCGTGGACTATAGCCCACCAGGCTCCTCCATCCATGGGATTTTCCAGGCAAGAGTACTGGAGTGTATTGCCATTTCCTTCTCCAGAGGACCTTCCCAACCCAGGGATTGAACCCGGCTCTCCTGCATTATAGGCAGACGCTTTACCGTCTGAGCCACAAGGGAAGTCCTTTATTTTTCTTCCTACAGTGAAAGTAAAACTTACTTTGTCTGAGAAACTTTACATGTAACAAATAGAAGCAGGCACTCAATATTTGTTGAATGATTGATTAATAATCCTCCTCCAAGGTTGTAAGATAATTGACCTTATTTTAATGGTTGTGAGAACTGTATTTTTACTTTTTCTACAGTTACAAAAATGATGAGGACAATGAAACAGGGATGTGTTCATCTGACATGTTAGTGTTATACCTGGTTGTTAAGTGTTAGATCATCTTTGAGCTCTCCAACCTGCTGAGGCTATGTTGAAACATTCAAATAATGCTTTCAGCCCTCATATCACGTATGGTAGAAATACTCAAATCTTTCTAATATATCCCATGGTTTTTGAGGAACTTTTCTGATAATGTTGAGAAAGGTGGTAAGATGGAAGTTTTCAAAAGTGCTTTTGAAAACTAGAAAAGAAAGTTGACTAAGAAAACCAGAAAGGCAGGTGTGAAAGTTCAGTTGAAATTATGGCTGCTGCTGCTAAGTCGCTTCAGTCGTGTCCGACTCTGTGCGACTCCCCACCAGGCTCCCCCGTTCCTGGGATTCTCCAGGCAAGAACACTGGAGTGGGTTGCCATTTCCTTCTCCAGTGCATAAAAGTGAAAGTGAAGTCATTCAGTCATGTCCGAATCTTAGCGACCCCATGGACTGCAGCCTGCCAGGCTCCTCCGTCCATGGGATTTTCCAGGCAAGAGTACTGGAGTGGGGTGCCATTGCCTTCTCTGTGAAATCATGGCCATAGGTTTAAAAAGTTGAATGAACGTGTGAGGTTGTAGGATTTTTTTTTTTTTCTTCAGTAATATGATAGCAGAAGTAAAAGCATCAGATAACTAATTAACCCAAGTGTGTTTTAACCCTATGAGGAAATTAGCAAAACAAATAGTTATTTTATGATAGAGATTGCAAAATTATGTAATGGTTACCTTTTTTACATTCTTCGGCTTTTAATAGGAAGTTGCTTGTGAACAGATGTCTAGAACTTCTAACCCAATGCCATTTTAACAGAAATCTTTAGATTACTTTGGGAGCCAAACTATTTGTTTTAAGAAAACACACACAAACCCACAAAAATTGAAGCCCAAAGACCTGTTACTATACACAGAAGTTGTTATAAATTCATGTAAGAAATTAAAACCCACTCCAGTATTCTTGCCTGGAGAATCCCAGGGACAGAGGAGCCTGGTGGGCTGCCATCTATGGGGTCGCGCAGAGTCGGACACGGCTGAAGTGACTTAGCGGTGGCAGCAGCAGGCTACTAGTCCATGGGATTGCAAAGAGTCAGGTGTGACTTAGCAACTAAACAGCAACAACAAACTCAGCTTTTAGTTGTTTCACTACTTTACTTCTCAATTTCTCCAGTCATTAGTAAGTTTTCTTTTTACCTTTCATGGTTTTATAGATAGTTCTTCCACAAATGAGATATAGAATTAATTGAGACTGTTCAAAGAATTCAGTGTTCAATGTACAGAATAATACCAAGGGCACACATTCATTAAGTTGAGGAGTATAATCACAGCGTACCTCTCAAGAACTATTTAAAAGTCTGTAATGTATTTACTTGTGAATAAATGTTTATTCTCTTAGTTTTCATAAAGGATAAAATAACTTTGAGATGATTTTGAATTTTTAAGTTTGCAAATTAAAAGCACAATATTTCTTTATTGTTCACACACGCATGCAATATAGATGATAAAAAGTATTCCTTTCCTCTTATATAGCTTCAATAAGAATTTTACCACAAGAGAAGCAAATATATATATATATATATATATGCAAATTGACC
>SJYC01139978.1:0-28515 GCA_006408675.1 Madoqua kirkii | reverse complement strand
TTTTTCTTATAGCCACTGATGTACTATTTAGCAAGCCAACATTTACTTTAGAATAGTGGTAATATGATCCATTGTATATTAGAGAAACAGATATGACTAGGTATATAAATTATAGGAATTGTCAATATACCCACTTAAATTTACGATGTACAAGAAAAATTGATGCTTAGGAAATACAAAAGGGAAACAATTACTACAGCAGTTATTTTTGTAAAGCCTACTATATTATATGGTTATATTTTTGTAAAACAAGCTGTATAGGATAGCTTTTAACTCTTTTTTTAGCAAGAACTAAATATAGTCCTAAAGTAAAGTTGCATATAATTTACAAATTCTTACTCATATGTGTTCTCCAGCCTTTTTTATGACATTCAGTAAAGAATATAAGAATTTGAAGCTGAAAATTGATCAGTTCAAGCTTACAATGAAAAGTACTTCATCATAAAATCTTTATCATAAAATATATGTATATATTTTTTTCTTCATATATGTTAGAAATAACACACATATATAAGACTTTTCCCCTTGAGTACCAATTTGAATTTTAACAAAATTTAAACTTTCCTTTTTCAGCATGGACTCTGAGGAGCTGAATGAGATGGTCATGCCAGCAGAGACTCTTTAGGTATGCATTCCTTCTCACATCAGCCCAACCAGCAGATTAACATTGTCCTACAGCATACCTCAGGGCAATATCTAGACAATATCCTTATTTGTTCAAAAAATTCATCCGAGAATAAATGTTCCATCTAATCTCTCAGCTGTAATGGAAAGGAGCTATGACAACAATTAACAGTTTTACAAAGTTGAACCAAAATGTCTAGAATTGCACAACAAAACTTGTTCAGAAATGTTCTGAAATGTACATGAAGGACAACTAGCTCTTGTCCTTTGGTGGGGATATGAGACAGATGGTGTCATTGAAAAGATCAAGCTGCCCACCTCTAGAGGGCAGAGAATTCTGTCTCGCACTCATGGAGATCATAAGTAATCTTAAGAAAAAAAATCAGGAATGGTGAAATTATCTAAAGCACAAAGCAATATGCTTTTGTTTAAGAAAAATCAACTGCTACTGGAATTCTGTCTGGACCTAAAATATATGCAGTTGGGTCTTCTCCACTCAGATAAGGAGGTATTGAATGGGGGCAGTTAAATTCAGATGGGAAAACAGTGAAGCACTCTGAGAGTTCTCTCAATTTGTCCTGCTGTATACATAGCACATCACCTTTGGGTTTACAAGGTTCTGTCCAGGAAAGATACACAGAAAGTAGCATATCATAAATATGACTGGAAGAATTGGTATATAATGTTGTCCCACATATTCAGAAAATGGAATCCAGACTCTAGTTCCATTAATGATTATGGCACTCTGCTCAGATTTTATCAGAGAAGGCAATGGCACCCCACTCCAGTACTCATGCCTGGAAAATTCCATGGATGGAGGAGCCTGGTAGGCTCCAGTCCATGGTGTCACTAAGAGTCAGACACGACTGAGCGAGTCCACTTTCACTTTTCACTTTCATGCATTGGAGAAGGAAATGGCAACCCACTCCAGTGTTCTTGCCTGGAGAATCCCAGGGACAGAGGAGCCTGGTGGGCTGCCGTCTATGGGGTTGCACAGAATCGGACATGACTGAAGTGACTTAGCAGCAGCAGCAACATAGATTTAAGTGACAAGTAAATGTCTGTTTTATGATATGCAGTGAATATCATGTGAAAAAGAAACAGCAACCTTAAAACTGTCCTTTATAACTTATCAAGAGACCTGTTTTCTTTAAAACAAATAAATACAGAGAAGGAACTGTTATATTTTGACTAATTTTAACAATAATCTATTCATTTGAGAGCATACTTTTGTCAGATATACCTTTTAATACCTAACTATCTTCTACTTCCTAGAACAGTCAACTGTTTACAATTTGATTTTTCTTGAATAAGAATCCAAGTGTAAAAACAAAATTGTCATTTCTTTATAAAGAGTAATTCTATTGTAATAGTCACTGTTATTTTGACAAACTTGTTTATGAAAACAAACTATCTTGAACTCTTTGGGACTTAAAACTGGAAGGTTTGTTTCTATGCTACATACCCTTCTCAGGTAAGCTATCCTCTGTTCTGTCCTCACTAAACAAACAAACTGATGAAGCAGTTGCTATTTTGGACATTTTCTTTTACTGTGGCGAGGGAAAGGTGGGTTGTAGTGAAATATGTAGCATGTCATAATATTTCTACTAATTTCATGTTATTAGCCAAAGTAAATCATATAGCCATACATGAAATTATTCAATGAGGGAGGAAAGTGCAATCTAATCAGGATCAGGGCTTTGTTAAAAGCCTCAGTGACCATCTCAGGGAAAACTTGGCAAAAATCACTCAAAATTAAAAATGTATTGATTTGATTGAGTGATTTGATTTCTAAGAATTGACATTATAGCACAAGCATGCTTATTTCTCTGTTTTTATAATGGAAAAAGAAAATCCTTAAGAAAAGTTTTTGGTTAAATAAATCTAGTGCAACCCATTTAGTGGGATACCTCATGAGTGAGTGAGTGAAGTTGCTCAGTCGTGTCTTATTGTTTGCGACTCCATGGACTGTATGTAGCCTACCATGCTCCTCCGTCCATGGTATTTTCCAGGCTAGAGTACTGTGTGGGTTGCTATTTTCTTCTCCAGAGAATCTTCCCAACCCAGGGATCGAACCCAGGTCTCTTGAATTGTAGGCAGATGCTTTACCATCTGAGCCACCAAGGAAGTCTCATAGCCTTTTAAAAATGAATGAGGATGAGTGAGTTAACATGGTAAACTATTTTAAGATGATATTTTAAACAGTAATTAAAGTGCATGTGTCTTTGATGGTGGAGTGGTGATTTGGTTCTGGAGTTTGTGTGAGTATGTGTGGATGTAAATGTGTGGGTAAATAAATACCTGCAAAGCACTTAGAGCAGTGCTTGGCAAAAGTAATTATTGTAACAATTTACTGTGTGTAAAGTACTCTGCTAAAAGTTTCACGTTTTTTAAGTCATTGGATACAAAAATCATTTGTGGTGATATTATTATTCTTATTTTTCAAATGAAGAAACAAAGAGTATAGGATAAACAATGTCTAGAATGATTTTGAGAACTATCTGCAAAAAGTGCAGAGTGGGACTAAGGGATGTAGTGGGCTTTTAAATTTTTGCTGTGTTGCTTACTTTTACTATTAGAAATTTTTTTATCATGACCACATGTTACTATTATAGTAAAACTTTGGTAATAAAAATATATGCCATGAAAATGAGCCAAGAGGAGCTGACTTACTGTTGTAAGACTGTACCCTGCACTCTGGTGAAGATGGAGGTGTTCCTATGTAGGAAGAATACTTAAGATCTCAACTCTCAACTCCAATTCTTCTCTTGGTCATAATGAAAGAAAGTCTGAGTGGATCACTTAAGAAAACTGAAATTAAAAAAACACTCCCTAAATCCCAACAACTTAGCTCATGTCTCCAAGAACTGATCACTGCTGATATCAAGTTATTTATTTGAGTGTGATAATCTGTAATAAGTTTGATTATTGTTCAATATGTTCCCTTCTTGCTGGGTCCTGCATCCATGTGCTATAGCCATCAGGCTCGGCCCAGTGACTTGCTTTGGAAGTGGTGTGTTCTGCTTTCAAGAAGAGAACTTAACCATACTGCAAGATTATACTTTTCTATTTTCTCTCTGTGTTGGGAATTGTAATATCTAGACAGGCTGCTTCTTTACCTGGAATCTTGGAAGGAAGAGGACATGAAGAACAGTTGTAGAACATATTACATGAGTGAGAGATTAGAAATAAAATTTATGGTGGCAAGTCACAGAGACTAAAACATTTCCTACCTCAGAGACCTCAGGACCTCAGAGAAGTAGTAAGAAAGCAGAATTGGAGAAAATTCTAGACATCCTCTGGGACAGGGATTGTGAGACATTTCAGCTTTTTGTGTGCAAGCACGTGTGTGTGTGTGTGTGTGTGTTTTACAGTATTTTGTTCCTGGAACTGCATTCTCTGAAGTTCTTTATAACTTGTTCTCCTAGAAGAAGGAAAATGTGTACTGTCCCGCTGCTTTCATATTGGCAGGCTTGTTATACAATTTCAATTTGGTTTTTATTTCTGTGTGAGGAAGACTGACTTGTGTTACATGTCCTGTCATTTGAAAAAGAAGTGCCAATATTATAGAGGGTATAAATAGTTACAGTTGTATTTCCTTTCCAACAACTCATTTCTCTAAAGTTTCTCGCTTAATTGCAAAATGCTGGAATCATTTTAACTTCCAGTGATTTTTTATATTATATAAACTAAAGCATGCAGTAAGACTAAAGCATTCTTCCTCTAGGTGATCTTTGTATTTCATTTGGCACAAAATGCCTAAAATAAGAACTTCCAGTTCTGTATTTTGCTCTTGACTCTGTGTCCTGTTTTAATGATCAGATTCAGTGCTGCTGTTAAAAGAGTCATGCTGTAAATCAGTCACTCCACCAAGCATAATTGCCAGATAATATAAAAATAATTTTCCTGAGAGTAGTTAAGATGTGGTCCTACTTTTACTCATTTAAAGCAAAAAGGTTTGATTTTTTAATGGAGTTAAATTGATTGCTTATATCTCATATCAAAAGAAGAGAATAATCTGGTTTGTTACTTTCTTTCAAAAGTCCAAATGTCATCAATTTTTCAGCTAAGAGAAATACACTAATTTACATGTGTGTTTATTTCTAATAGTTATGCTGCTCAGTGGAGAACTCTTAGAAATATTCTTAGAATATGTCATGTTTGGGAGTTTTCCTTGGTCTCTAATAATACTGTACATGAGCACCATTTCAGGACTGTTGACCAAGGAGGAGGCAACTCTGCCCCAGTATTAAACAAAATATTTAGAGAAAAGCTCATAAAGATTATACAGTCAGTCATCAATTAGGCAGTTCTACTACTGAACAACCTGGTGAAGGGGCTGTACCCCTCTCTTATATATTATACACAGGATATAAGCCCTTCTGTGGTATCTTGTTCAGTTGCCAAGTTGTGTACAACTTTTTGCCACCCCATGGACTGCAGCATGCCAGACTTCCCTGCCCTCCATTATCTCCCAGAATTTGCTCAAATTCATGTCCATTGAGTCAGTGATGCCATCCAACCATCTCATCCTCTGTTGCCCCCTTCTCCTCTTGCCCTCAATCTTTCCCAGCATCAGGGTCTTCTCCAGTGAGTCAGCTCTTAACATCAGGTGGCCAAAATATTGTAGCTTCAGCTTCAGCATCAATCTTTCCAACAAATATTTAGGCATCTATCAAGAGACTAACCCTTGTATCCTGATTTCTGAACATGACCTCAGTAGGTGGGCTGCTGAGAATACCACATGATTTATGCTGTGTTTTACAAGGTCTAGAAAGTACCTGATGACCACACATCAGCCTGTATTGAGGGAACTAGGAGACTTCAAGGGCAATCCAGCCTTTCCTCCTTCCCCCTCCAAAGCCACAGAAAGAAATCTTCAGGTAGCATTCTAGATACAGTAAACCTTCAAGATTTAGAAGAGGTAGAGAACCTTGGATGGTTTTCCAAAGATGATAGGGAGTTATAAAGTCTGTAAGGATGGTGCCTCTATCTTTAAAAAAATGCTTTGTGCACATGACCTCAATTTCAATCTAAACTATATGCATTTTAAAGTTACTACTAAATATATACAGGAAATAGGGGAAAATAAGAATTCAGATGGTTTACATACAAGATTAATGATTCTATCAGCATTTGGAGATGTTTAAGGATATGAATCTGAGAGAACAAAGAGTTTCCATATGAAAATACACACCAATTCAAAAATGTTTACTCTCAATGCCTAGGGTGTTTCATTAAGTAATGGTTCATTTGATTGAGTCAAACATTATTACTGAATGTGATTCTTTGTATAACAAGATTCCATCTTGATAATAAATATTTTAATTTATACATGTATTTATTTACATGAGACCTGTTACATTTATTGCTGATATAGTTAACGCCAAACCATATACTAATGATGACGTCAAGCTCGAATGACATGGTATAGTATCCTGAGGGATGCTTTCAATTCTGAGTCCTAAGAGAAGGTCCAAGGAAGAGAAGGGATGTAGTTGCTGGAAGAACAGCAGGAATTTTTTATTCTGACATACATTTTCCTAAAATACTCTCTAAAGGCAGGAAGAAGAGTTGGTAATATTAAGGAGACTAGTAAAATACTGAGTTATTTGACGTTCTTTTTCAAGACTTTATCAAGCATAGAAGAACAACTTTTGTATACATATATATAAGTACTATGTAGATGGTGTTTGCACTCATGAAATTAAAAGACGCTTACTCCTTGGAAGAAAAGTTATGACCAACCTAGATAGCATATTGAAAAGTAGAGATATTACTTTGCCAACAAAGGTCTGTCTAGTCAAGGCTATGGTTTTTCCAATGGTCATGTATGGATGTGAGAGTTGGACTGTGAAGAAAGCTGAGCGCCGAAGAATTGATGCTTTTGAACTGTGGTGCTGGATAAGACTCTTACGAGTCCCTTGGACTGCAAGGAGATCCAACCAGTCCATTCTAAAGGAGATCAACCCAGGGTGTTCTTTGAAAGGAATGATGCTAAAGCTGAAACTCCAGTACTTTGGCCACCTCGTGCAAACAGTTGACTCATTGGAAAAGACTCTGATGCTGGGAGGGATGGCAGGAGGAGAAGGGGATGACAGAGGATGAGATGGCTGGATGGCATCACCGACTTGATGGACGTAAGTCTGAGTGAACTCCAGGAGTTGGTGATGGACAGGGAGGCCTGGCATGCTGCAATTCATGGGGTCGCAAAGAGTCGGACACAACTGAGTGACTGAACTGAACTGAACTGATAATATACATATATGTTTTAGTAAACTTATGAATTTTTGCCTAACTAAAAAATTTATGATATTTTGATCCCATTTCTTTGACTTGGTATGAATAGAATGCTAGATTTATAGTTTTAAAAAGTAGATATGCAACAAGCAACAAAGATTTACTGTATAGCCAGGGAACTATTGTCAATATCTTATAATAACCTATGATGGAAAATACTTTCAAAAATAGTATATGTTTATATGTATAACTGAATCACACACACAAAAGGAATTCTACTTTTTGAAATTTTGTAATGTTTATCTTTTTGCCAGTTTTTATAAATGTCCTATGAACATCTAGTGACAACATATGATATACAAAATTTTAAATATATTTGTGTAGGATATGATTAATATAAATTAATTAAATATAACTCTCTTCTATTTAAATTATTAATGATATAATTAAAGATGATATACTCTTACTTTTCCTGAACTTGAGAAAATATTCTCAGAGAAATGTTAATATGTCTCACTATGATTATATATTTTTTCTTTTCCCTTATAGTTCTTACAACTTTTGCTTTATGTATCTTTGTTTCTTTGTTGTTAAAGTGGCTAGTAGTTTATGATGTCTCTCTTCTTTGTGAATTGTACCTTTTATCATTAAAAATATTAACTTCATTTCATTCAAAAATTAAAAAAAAAATCAAACTTCCATCTTGATAGCTATTGTCTGTGGTCAGTGGCTGGATAGTATAATGAAGAGACTCACTTGCTGGCTTTGATGGAGCAGCCTACCCTTTGGGTCTGTCCCGGAGAGCCGGAAAATGAGACCTACTAGGAACCGAGGCCTTTGGTCTGAGGAACTTGGACTTCGAGGAACTGAAAATCTGCTAATCTCATGTGAGTTTAGAGTTAAATATTTCTCTGTCTGAGCCTCTATATAAGCCATCAGCCTTGCTTGATTCTCTGACTGCAGCCTTGTGAGAGAGACTGAAGCAGAGGACTCAGTTAAGATATGCCCAAATTCCTGACCCATAGAAACTGTAAGATAAATGTGTTGTTTCAAGCTGCTGTTCGTGGTAATTTATTATATAGCAATAGATGCATACCAATCAATTATAATTTTATGGTTCATTCTGTGACTAATTGCTTCAGTATGATGTCGCTTGATATTTTTTACGTATAACAACAAGTCAGTGCTTCTGAACTGGCTGAGAAGTGTTGGGGTACCTGATGTTGTACGGTCAGAAGAGACAGGAAGTGATAGAGGACCCCAAACGAATTCACGTACAGGTAACTCAGTCACTACAGTACGTTTAGAGTAGGAGACTGTAGGAAAAGAGGAAGACGGAAATTAGAAACGGTTTTAGTCCCAGAAAAGGTGACTCAACCGACTTTGCACCAGGTAGCCAAAGTATTGGAGCTTCAGCTTCAGCATCAGTCCTTCCAATGAATATTCAGGACTGATTTCCCTTAAGACTGACTGGTTCGATCTCCTAGCTGTCCAGGGGACTCTCAAGAATCTTCTCCAGTACCATAGTTTGAAAGCATCACTTCTTTGGTACCCTGCCTTCTTTATGGTCCAGCTTTCACAAATGTATGTGACAACTGAAAAGACCATAGCCTTGACCAATGGACCTTTGTCAGCTAAGTGATGTCTGCTTTTTAACACGGTCTAGGTTTGTCATAGCTTTCCTGACAAGAAGCAATCATCTTCTAATTTCATGGCTTCAGCCACCATCCACAGTGACTTTAGAGCTTAAGAAGAGGAAATCTGTCACTGCATCCATCTTTTCCCCTTCTATTTGCCATGAAGAGATGGGACTGGATGCCATGATCTTAGTTTATTTAATATTTAGTTTTAAGCCTATTTTTTTTTCACTCTCTTCCTTCACCCTCATCAAGAGGTTCTTTAGGTCCTTTTCACTTTCTGCCATTAGAGTGGTATCATTTGCATTTCTGAAGTAGTTGATATTGCTCCCAGCAATCTTGATTCCAGCTTGTAACTCATCCAGCCCGGCATTTCTCATGATGTGCTCTGCATATAAGTTAAATAAATAGGATGACAATAGACAGCCTTGTCAGACTCCTTTCTCAATCCTGAACCAGTCAGTTATTCCATACAGGGTTCTTACTGTTGCTTCTTGACTCACATACAGGTTTCTCAGGAGACAGGTAAGATGGTCTGGTATTCCCGTCTCTTTAAGAGTTTTCCACAGTTTGTTAAGATACACATAGTCAAAGGTTTTAGCATAGTCAATGAAACAGAGATAGATGTTTTTCTGGAATTCCCTTGCTTTCTCTGGAGAAGGAAATGGCAATTCACTTCAGTATTCTTGCCTGGAGAATCTCATGGACCGAGAAGCCTAGTAGGTTACAGTCCACGGGGTTGCAAAGAGTCGGACAGGACTGAGCGACTTCACCTTCACCTCTTTGATCCAGCAAATGTTGGCAATTGGATCACTGGTTCCTCTGTCTTTTCTAAACTCAGCTTGAACATTTGGAAATTCTCCATGCATGTAATGCTGAAGGTTAACATGCATGATTTTGAGCATAAACTTACTTGCATGGGAGATGGGTCAATTGTCCAGTAGTCTGGTCATTCTTTAGTACTGCCATTCTTGGGAAATGGGATGAGGACTGACCTTTTTCAGTATAGTGGCCACTGCTGTATTTCCCAAATTTGTTGACATAATGAGTGCAGCACTTTGATAGCATCCCATCTTTTAAGATTTTAAATAGCTCTGCTGGAATTCCATTGCCTTCACTAGCTTTATTGACAGCAGTGCTTCATAAGGCCCATTCAACTTCACACTCTAGAATGTCTGGCTCTGGGTGAGTAACCATACCTTTATGGTTATCTGGGTCATTAAGATCTTTTCTGTACAGTTCTTTGTATTCTTTCCATCTTTCCTGGATCTCTTTGGTTTCTATTAGATCTTTACCATGTCTGTCCTTTATTGTGCCCATCTTTGGATGAAATGTTCTTTTGATATTTCCAATTTTATTGAAGAGATCTTCAAGAAATACATATTGGGTGCCTGCTAAGTCACTCAGTCATGTTGACTCTATGGACTGTAGCCCACCAGGCCCCTCTCTTCATGGGATTCTCCAGGCAAGAATACTGAAATGGGTTGCCATGCCCTTTTCCAGGGGATCTTCCTAATTCAGAGATCAAACCCGTGTCACTTACATCTCCTGCTTTGGCAAGTAGGTTCTTTACCACTAGCGCCACCTGGGAAGTCCAAAATGTATGTTTTGTTGTTCAGTCACTCAATTGTGTCCGACTCTTTGTGACCCCATGCACTGCAGAATACCAGGCTTCCCTATCCTTCACCATCTCCCGGAGCATACTCAAACTCATGTCCATTGAGTCAGTGATGCCATTCAACCATCTCATCTTCTTGTTGTCCCCTTTTCCTCCTGCCTTCAATTTTTCCCAGCAACAGGGTCTTTTCCTATGAGTCATTTTTTTGCATCAGGTGGCCAAACTATTGGAGATTCATCTTCAGCATCACTCCTTTCAATGAATATTCAGGGCCCATTTCCTTTAGAATGGACTGGTTGGATCTCCTTGCTGTCCAAGGGACTCTCAAGAGTCTTTTCCAATACCACAGTTCAAAAGCATCAATTCTTCAGTGCTCAGAATTCTTTATAGTCCAACTCTCACATCCATACATGACTACTGGAAAAACCATAGCCTTGACTAGAGGGACCTTTGTTGGCAAAGTAATGTCTCTGCTTTTTAATATGCTGTCTAGGTTTGTCATAGCTTTTCTTCAGGGAGCAAACATCTTTCAATTTCATTGCTGCAGTCACCATCTGTAGTTATTTTGAAGCCCAAGAAAATGAAGCCTGTCACTATTTCCAGTATTTCCCCATCTATTTGCCATGAAATGATGGGACCAGATGACACAATCTTTTTTTTTTTTTTTTTGAATGTTGAGTTTTAAACCAGCTTTTTCACACTCCTTTTTCACCGTCATCTAGAGGTTCTTTAGTTCCTCCTCCTTTCTGCCCTTAGGGTGATATCATCTACATGTCTGAGGTTATTGATATTTCTCCCAGCAATCTTAATTACAGCTTTTGCTTCATTCAGCCCTACATTTCACATGATGTACTCTGCATATAAATTAAATAAGCAGTGTGACAATATACAGCCTTGATGTACTCCTTTCCCAATTTTGAACCAGTCTGTTGTTCCATGACCAGTTCTAACTGTGCTCGATGTTTAGTGTATACAGAATGACCTGGAGGGCTTGGTAAAACAACTATCCCTCCCCTAAGTTTTTTATTTAATAAGCCTTGGAGAGTTCTTCACAATTCATATTGCTAAGACATTTCAAAATTAGTTTCTATGACTGCTATGACACTTTACTTTGATCTTTAGTGATATAAAACCATCAAAGTGAATGTATTACCTTCTAATTCTAGAGGTCAGCAGTCAGAATCTGATCTGTATGTGTCACGGTATTTTTCTGGAAGCTCTAGGGAGAATATCTATCCTTGCTTTCTACTGCTCCTAGATGTTGTCTGCATTGCTTAGCCTGTAGCATCCTCCACCATCTTCAGATTTCTTTCTGATTCTGACCCATGACTCTCCTGTGTCTTTATCATTTATAAAACCCTTGTGATTACATTGGATCTGTCTAGATAATATAACATAATCTTCCCACCTCAAGACCCTTCACTTAATCGTATCTTAATCAACAATCTCTTTTGCCATGTAGCAATGGTGCCCAACCTGTTTGACACCAGGGAATGGTTTTGTGGAAGATGGTTTTTCCTTGAACCAAGATTAAGGGGATGGTTTTGGGATGATTCAAGTGCATTACATTTATTATGCACTTTATTTCTATCATTATTACATTAATGCCACTTCAGGCTCTCAGGCATTAGATTCCAGAGGTTGGGGACCCCTAATGTAAGGCAACATAATCACAGGTTTCAGGGATTGTGATATAGGTATTATTGTGGGTTCATTTTTCTGCCTACCACATCAGGTAGTGTTGATGCTGCTGGCCTAGGGATTACAGTGTGAATAATAGCCACTACAGGTTATTGGAAAATCAAGCTTTCTCTTTCTTGCATTTGGTCTGCCTCTACCATGGCTCTCCTTAGCTTTCCTCTTCCTGAGATCCCACAGTTGCTGTTCTCTTAGCACGGATGGGGAACAAATGACTTAGTTTTTTCATGTATGCCCCATAGAAGCTCTCAGGGATCTCATTTGAATGTAGACAAAAGTTGCTGTATGGTTGACAACTGAAATGCTTATCAGTAAGATACGTTTTAATGATTTTTTATTTATCTGTATTTTCCCACAATAAAATTATTTCCTTTGGAGATGTTGTGGGGTTTTTCTTTTTTCTTTTTCTTTTCTAATTCCAAATAGGTTTTAAAGCTCTAAAATGTGTTTTCCAAGATTAAGTGAGAAGTTTCAAAGATAACACCAAGCTAACTAGAAATAATAATAGGCTGGAAATATCCTCTGTGAAGACTGGACTCACATTTTCATATTCTTTCTAAAACATAAGAAAACCTTTGCTTAATTTTTCTTCTATTGTATGTATTCACGAGTATGTGGGTACTGAGTTCAGCATTTAAACATGTCTTGAATCCAAATAATTAAGATATTTTCTTATCAATGATTCCTCTAGAGAAGCATAAATGTTGTCAGTAAATTAAAAGATTGAGATGGAAGGTTTAAAGAAATATGTCATCTGCCCTTGTCTGTCACTATGTGTGTGTCTACTTGTAGATCACAGAACTCTCTTAAAGGGCAGAGTTATGTCTTTAGATTTATATCTTTGTGTTTTGCCTCTAGCATGCTCAGACAGACACTTTGGTGGTTTTATCTCTTCTAGGGACTATATCTTTCTCAAATAACTCAGGGTCATTCAGAATTCCAAGGAGTTTGCTTGATTCTCTCTGGTAGCATTAGAGATGTTAAGGGTCCAAATAAAAAAAACTCTAGAATCTTAATATGTATTACAATTGAGTGCTATTTAGGATCTGTTATTATATGCAGATGTTAGAATTAAAGAATCATATCTTGTTGCATGAAGCCTTTGATCTTCTACCAGTCCTTGTATCCAGAATATTCAGGATTCCTATGGATAAAGTCCTCTATTCATCTCTTTGTATTACGCTTCTTTACCAGTACAGCAGCAGGGTCAGGGACCTTGGTGATCTCATGTACCCTGCCTTAATCTCCAAAACCACTGGCATCAGATGCTATCTAGAGCAAACATAAACTATGTCATATCTTACTCCCAATCTATATTAGCAGTTGGGTTTTCAGATACCTGATGTGTTAGTTCTTCATTAGGATGGCATTAAAAATGGAAAGTATAAAATGTTTTCAGTTTTTTTTTTCAAATTAAATATAAATTGGATTTAGAAGTGCATGCTGCACTGAATGCTTTTGTGTATCCACAGCTCTGCTAAAAATGGAAAATACTTACATGTGAAAGAGAAATAAATGTAAGAGGCCTCAGTAAAACTTCTAAGCAACGTCTGTGGCTATTTGACCACCATTGTAGGTGAATTTCAAGTAAGTAAAGTCCCATGCTGTCCTCAACAAAACTATCATAAAGCATTTTTGAAGAACTTTAAGTTTGTTGTGTCTAAATTAACTATGAAATGAAAAATAATTTTGCTACTTTCAGTTCAGTTCATTCACTCAGTCATGTCTGACTCTTTGCAACCCCATGAATCACAGCACGCCAGGCCTCCCTATCAATCACCAACTCCCGGAGTTCACTCAGACTGGCGTCCATCGAGTCCGTGATGCCATCCAGCCATCTCATCCTCTGTTGTCCCCTTCTCCTCCTGCCCCCAATCCCTCCCAGCATCACAGTCTTTTCCAATGAGGCAAGTCTTCGCATGAGAAGGCCAAAGTACTGGAGTTTCAGCTTTAGCATCATTCCTTCCAAAGAAATCCCAGGGTTGATCTCCTTCAGTAAGGACTGGTTGGATCTCCTTGCCATTCAAGGGCCTCTCAAGAGTCTGCACCATCACCACAGTTCAAAAGCATCAATTCTTTGGCATTCAGCCTTCTTCACAGTCCAGCTCTCACATCCATACATGACTACTGGAAAAACCATAGCCTTGACTAGACGGACCTTAGTTGGCAAAGTAATGTCTCTGCTTTTGAATATGCTGTCTAGGTTGGTCATAGCTTTTCTTCCAAGGAGCAAGCGTCTTTTAATTTCATGGCTGCAGTGATTTTGGAGCCCCCCCCCCAGATAAAGTCTGACACTGTTTCCCCATCTATTTCCCATGAAATGATGGGACCGGATGCCATGATCTTCATTTTCTGAATGTTGAGCTTTAAGCCAACTTTTTCACTCTCCTCTTTTACTTTCATCAAGAGGATTTTTCGTTCCTCTTCGCTTTCTGCCATAAGGGTGGTGTCATCTGCATATCTGAGGTTATTGATATTTCTCCTGGCAATCTTGATTCCAGCTTGTGCTTCTTCCAGTCCAGCATTTCTCATGATGTACTCTGCAAAGGAATTAAGAAAGCAGGGTGACAATATATAGCCTTGACATACTCCTTTTCCTATTTGGAACCAGTCTGTTGTTCCATGTCCAGTTCTAACTGTTGCTTCCTGACTTGCCTACAGATTTCTCAAGAGGCAGGTTAGGTGGTCTGGTATTCCCATCTCTTTCAGAATTTTCCACAGTTTATTGTGATTCACACAGTAAAAGGCTTTGGCATAGTCAATAAAGCAGAAATAGATATTTTTCTGGAACTCTCTTGCTTTTTCCATGATCCAGCAGATGTTGGCAATTTGATCTCTGGTTCCTCTGCCTTTTCTAAAACCAGCTTGAATGTCTTTTAACTGAAAATTGTATAATAAACCTAGCAGCCCAAGCATTCATAATACAAGATTTTTCAGAGGAAGAGTTGACACATGTACGTTCCTTGTGATTTTTTAAAAATAAACATTTTTGCTTGCTTTGGCCGTGTTGCTTATGTAAATTCATTGTTTCTACTGATACTTTTCAAGAGTCAGTGTAAGTCATTTAAGATTTTTTTCAATATTTTAAAATATTTCACTTCTATTAAAGTTTCCTAGATTGTGATATTAGAGATGTTTTGAGAAATAGTTGACATTTTCTACTGGCAAATTAGTATTCTCAATACATTTATGTAAAAAAAAATCAGTGCTTTCATGAACCACAAGAATTATAGATATATATTGCAATGCTGGTTAAAGAGACTAGCTAATATACATTTATTATCCTCTCTCTATAATATTCAAAGAAGATATTTTCTGAAATTTTTTAGATTTAAAGACATTTGCCTCCTCCTGAATTATTTTAGTCCATCTCTAGGGAGGAGTTCTGTTGCCGACTTATCAGATGTGAGACAATTTACACGGTATAAAAATAAGTGAAAGTAATGTGATGTGCCAGATTTCTTGTGGAATGTGAGTAATCATCCTGTTGGCATGGCAAGGAGATTCATAGAAAAACACTCTTTTGTGATTATCGCTGAAAATTAATTGTAATTAAAGACTTTATGTATAAAAGAAGAAATACAGTAGGTTGGATTCCTAACTGAAAATGAAGAGCTTCTTCTGTTCCTTAGCATGCTTTCCTTGAAAGATGTGTTTTCTCCCTGTATCACTCATTAATAAATAAATAATTATGATCACTTTCTATGGCTAAGATACTATGGTAGGTAAGGAGAAGAATAAGGAATAAAAGATGCTCCGGAATATGCAATGTAACTGATCACTGAATAAAGAATGATGCACATACCAGGAGTGATACGGAAGCAAGCTGGGGAAAAGAGAGATAATTTCTATCTAGGGCTTTAAAAGAAAATGAAGAGCTTCTTCTGTTCCTTAGCATGCTTTCCTTGAAAGATGTGTTTTCTCCCTGTATCACTCATTAATAAATAAATAATTATGATCACTTTCTATGGCTAAGATACTATGGTAGGTAAGGAGAAGAATAAGGAATAAAAGATGCTCCGGAATATGCAATGTAACTGATCACTGAATAAAGAATGATGCACATACCAGGAGTGATACGGAAGCAAGCTGGGGAAAAGAAGAGATAATTTCTATCTAGGGCTTTAAAGGGAAAGCTTAAAAAGGCCTCTGACAAAGGAAATACAAATGAATATGATATACTATACATGCATGCATGCTAAGTCGCTTCAGCTGTGTCTGACTCTTTGAGGCCCCATGAACTATAGTCCACCAGGCTCCTCTGTCCATGAGATTCTCCAGGCAAGAATACTGGAGCAGGTTGCTGTCATCTCCTCTACGGGATCTTCCCAACCCCGGGATAGAACCCCTATTTTGTATGTCTCCTGCATTGACAGGTGGGTTCTTTACTGCTAGTGTCACCTAGGAAGCCCATATAATATGCAAGCATAGGCAAATGGGAGAAGCTAGCACAGCTAATGTTTCTTCTATTCCTGATATGGACATTTGACCACATTAAGAGGCTATAAAAATAATTATTCAGTTGCACTGACACATTATCTTTCAAAAAATTGAAATTGTCAATAAGTCCATTTAAAATATGAATTTATATGTAGGATTGCTAATGACAAACCATTTTCTAAGTATGACATGTAAACATGTTTATTTCCTCTTTAGCTCAGTTTTCAAAAATGTACTTTCATTTATGTTTTGTAATATTTATATATAATAATGTTATAATGGTAACCACAAATATTTCAAAATAAATAAACATGCATATATCAGGTATGTCCTGAAAAATGGTTTACTGATAGATTGTTGTTGTTGTTCATGTCTGACTCTGTGACCCCATGAACTGCAGCTTCCAAAGCTCCCCTTTCCTTCCCTATCTCCCAGAGTTTGCTCAAATTCATGTCCACTGAGTTGGTGATGCCATCCAACCATCTCATCCTCTGTCGTCTCCTTGTCTTCATGCCCTCAGTCTTTCCCAGCATCAGGGTCTTGACCATGATGCATTGGCTCTTTGCATCAGGTGGCCAAAGTATTGGAGCTTCAGCATCAGTCCTTCCAGTGAACATTTAGGGTTAATTTCCTTTGTGATAGACTGGTTTGATCTCCTTGCTGTCCAAGGGACTCTCCAGGGTCTTCCTAGCACCACAGTTTGAAGGCATCCATTGTTCAGCTTACTTACTGATAGATGGGCATTGTCAAAACAAATTAGCTCTTTTTCTAAAGAAGAGAATATATTTCTGTCCTCAAAATTAGTCATCCCTCTCTTGTTAAGCTCACCCAGAAGGCTTCAGCTTCTCGTTAATCTCTTCCTAGATTAGAAATGCACAGAACTGATGCTTTATTATCATCTTTCCCTAGGAAAACTGAGGCACTCCCTAAGCCATGGCACTTAAATCCCTTCTCTCCTGAAATCTCATGCACTTGACAGGCATATAGATATTTTTATATTTTATGTGTTATTTATTCTTGCTGTTTTGTAGCCTATAGATTTGTCCATAAACCTATCAACTCAGTTTTACAAATGTTAGAAATGAGGGGTTGAGTCAATGCATCTTTGGGGGCAGTTATAGTTAACAGTGGGAATCCACAGATACATGTTTGTTTTAATATAGATGAAGCTCTTCTAGTGGTTTGTTTCCTGCACAAATCATTGTTTTCTCCTGTATGAATATGCGGATTTTAAGCAAGGAGGCATAGTTAAAGGGGGAGGGCATCATCGTGTGATATGTTTGGTGGGAACTACTATGCTACCATTTCCTAAATGTCATATTTTACTGAACAGACTTAATCATGTGAGCTAAATGGTGAATCTCCCTTTTTATAACATGCAAGGATGGATTTCAATGTCCATTTGTTGTGTATGTTTAAAAGGACACCTGAATGGCTCTTCCAGGAGAATGAGGGGAGAAGCCACACAGAGTAGTAGCTGAATTCACTTCATTTGGGAGCTTGTTAGAAATGCAAACACCTTGGGCCCTAGGTCAGGAATTCCTGAATCAGAACCTCAAGATATAGGACCCAGAAATCTGCATTTTAACTAGCTCTCAGGGCTTCCCAGGTGGCGCTAATGTAAAGAACCCACCTGCCAATGCAAAGAGATATAAGAGACTCCGGTTTAATCCCTGGGTTGGGAAGATCCCCTGGAGGAGGGGATGGAGTTCCTTGAAAAGAGGAGCCTTTCTGGCTACAATCCATGGGATCACAAAGAGTCTGACACAACTGAGCAACGATCACTTTTTTCACACGATTCTTAAATACATTAAAGTTTGAGCAGCACTCTTAGGGGAAAACGATAGTAATTTAGATTGTCACCTCAGAATAGACATGAGCTCTTTGAGCATTCTCCAGTAAACTATGTCACAGGTTCTCTTAGCTACCATGACCCACTGATACGTTTTAAAGCAGGGCATGAATTAGTCACATGATATACAATGGCAGTGAAAAATCACATTGTCATTTCTCAAACTGGCAGAGAATAAAGCCAAATAAAACAGTATGTTGAGGAATTATATTTGATGAGCATATAAAATACAAGAAAGAGTGAAGATAATCCATGAAGGAAAGTAGCTTAATTTATGTAGTAATTATCACAATCATACCGAAACAATGGCAGTGAAAGTTGCCCACTTGTGTGTCCGACCCTTTGCCACCCCAGAGACTATACAGTCCATGTAGTTCTCCAGGCCAGAATTCTGGAGGGGTTTAGCCTTTCCTTTCTCCAGGGGATCTTTCCAAGCCAGGGGTCGAACCCAGGTCTCCTGCGTTGTAGGCGGATTCTTCACCAGCTGAGCCACCAGGAAAGCCCGGTGGGTTAATAGTAGCGCTTAACTTATGCCACCTATACTTCTGTTTTCCTTCCAAGAAGAAAACCATGCCTCTTTTGAGAGAGGTGAATCTAGGCACTAGATCTGTAGGAGGGGTAAGAAGGCCTGGGTGATGAAGCATTAAAAAAAATAATAGAGTTAAACATTAAAAAAAATTGTCAGTATTTTCATGAAAACACAAGCTCAAGCTTGTTTATATGTGATTCAGTTTCAGCTTGTTAATTGTTGCTTGCATTCCAGTGTTAAGAGCATCATCTAGGCATTGAACTGTTATACTATCAACAAAAAGGAAAAAAATAAACAGCAGTGCTTAACAATTCACTAACACTGATCCTATTTACTATGTGTCAATTTGTACCCTTGGCTGAATCAGGAAAATATGCCATGTAAAAACTGATAGCCTGGTTGCCTAAATTACACATGCTTGTGTATAACCATTTATATTTTCAGCAGGGAGTGGCAAAATTTATGCTGTTTATTATCTATTGTGTCTAATTCAGATCCTAGCAATTTGAGGGCTGTTTATAGTTTCATTTAAATGAACATTACCCAATGTAGGAAATCAGGCTAGCTTATCCTCCCTTAGTACTTAGTGGCTTAATGTAGTAGATGAGGATGAGGAAACTTCGGTTCTACCCTCACTTAAACTTCATTTTTTTGTTAAAATGTAATTTGTACTTTGATTTTTCTGTTTTTACTTGAAAAAAATAAACAACTGATACACAGCTCTGGATAAGTTTCAAGCGTTTAGTACAATGACTTGCTTGACTTGCATATATCATGAAATGACTACCATAATAAGTTTAGTGACCATGCATCCTCTTATGTAGATACGAATTCACTGACCTACAACACTGCTTTGGTTATTAGTGCACAATGTAGTGATTTGGTATTTTTGTTCATTTCAAAATGATCACTATGAGAAGTCTGGTTAACATTTGTCATCATTCAATGATGTTACATAATTATTGACTATATTTCCCACACTGTATGTTTCATACTAGTGACTTATTTATTTTGTAGATGGAAGCTTGTACCTCTTATCTTCATTTATCTCATTACCCTACGCCCCTCTCCTCTGGCAACTGCTTGTTCTCTGTATCTAAGACTCTGTTTCGGTTTGTTATTTTTCTTTGTTTTGTTTTTCAGATTCCACATATAGGTGAAATTGTATGGTACATGTCTTTCTCTTACTTAGTTAACATAAAATCCTCTTGGTCCATTTATATTGTGACAAATGGCAAGATTTCATTCATTTTTATCCTTGAGTAATATTACATTGTGTATATACCCATTATATATATGTAAATAATATAATTACATTATTACATTGTATATATTATTAAAATTACATATTACATTGTATATGTATCATATTATACTATATATAATATAATATGATGCAATATATTATATATCACTAATTACATTATATTATTACATTGTGTAGATTACACATTACATATTGCATTGTGTATATTAGTACTTGTGTATAATATTACACTGCATTTATATACTATACTATAATATGATATAATATAATATAATTAGAGCTTCCCTCTTACCTCAATTGTTAAAGACTCTGCCTGCAATGCAGGAGACCCTGGTTCAATTTCTGAGTCAGGAAGATCTGCTGGAGATGGGATAGGCTATCCATTCCAGTATTCTTGGGCTTTCCTTGTAGCTCAGCTGTTAAAGCATCTGCCTGCAATGCAGAAGACCTGGGTTCGATCCCTGGGTTGGAAGATCCCCTGAAGAAGAGAAAGGCTACTCACTCCAGTGTTCTGGGCTCGAGAATTCCATGGACTCTATAGTTCATGGGGTTGCAAAAAGTTGGACATGACTGAGTGACTTTCACTCACTATATATAATAAGTCTTTTTTATCCATTCATTTGATGATGGGCACTTAGTTTGCTTCCATATTTTGATTATTGAAAAGCTGTAATGAACATAAAGGTGCCTATATCTTTTTAAATTAATATTTTTATTTAATTCCAGCGTTTCTCATTATGTACTCTGAATATAAGTTAAATAAGCATGGTGACAATATATAGCCTGTCTCTTATACACATCTAGATGTGTATAAGAGACAGTTAGTACATTGTGTATAATATTACACTGCATTTATATACTATACTATAATATGATATAATATAATATAATTAGAGCTTCCCTCTTACCTCAATTGTTAAAGACTCTGCCTGCAATGCAGGAGACCCTGGTTCAATTTCTGAGTCAGGAAGATCTGCTGGAGATGGGATAGGCTATCCATTCCAGTATTCTTGGGCTTTCCTTGTAGCTCAGCTGTTAAAGCATCTGCCTGCAATGCAGAAGACCTGGGTTCGATCCCTGGGTTGGAAGATCCCCTGAAGAAGAGAAAGGCTACTCACTCCAGTGTTCTGGGCTCGAGAATTCCATGGACTCTATAGTTCATGGGGTTGCAAAAAGTTGGACATGACTGAGTGACTTTCACTCACTATATATAATAAGTCTTTTTTATCCATTCATTTGATGATGGGCACTTAGTTTGCTTCCATATTTTGATTATTGAAAAGCTGTAATGAACATAAAGGTGCCTATATCTTTTTAAATTAATATTTTTATTTTCTTAGTATAAATACCTAGGAATGAGACTGCTGGATAAATCTGTTGCATATATATTAACTAACAATGAACTATCAGAAAGTGAAATTAAGAAAATAATGTAATTTATAATTACATGTAAAAGAATAAAATAGGAACTTTAAAGGGGTAAAAGAATTGTACTTGGGAAACTATATGACACAAGTCAAAGAAAGTGAAGATGAAGCAAACAAATGGAAACATAAAATCTACCTATGGATTAGAATAATTCATATTGTTAAAATGATCATAAACTCAAGGCTATCTGCAGATTTTATATTCAGTTCACTTCAGTTCAGTTGCTGATTGTGTCCGACTCCTTGTGACCCCATGGATTGCAGCACGCCAGGCTTCCCTGACCATCACCAGCTCCCAGAACTTATTCAAACTCATGTCCATTGAGTTGGTGATGCCATCCAACCATCTCATCCTCTGTCATTCCTTTCTAGTCCCACTTACAATCTTTCCCAGCATCAGTGTCTTCTCACATGAGTCAGTTCGTCACATCAGATGGTCAAAGTGTTGGAGTTTCACCTTCGGCATCAGTCCTTCCAATGAATATTTAGGACTGATTTCATTTAGGATGGACTGGTTGGATCTCCTTGCAGGCCAAGGGAGTCTCAAGAGTCTGCTCTGACACCATAGTTTAAAAGTATCAATTCTTCAGCGCTCAGCTTTCTTTATAGTTCAACTCTCGCACCCATACATGACTACTGGAAAAACTATAGCATTGACCTGACAGACCTTTGTTGGCAAAGTAATGTCTCTGCTTTTTAATATGCTGTCTAGGCTGGTCATAACCTTTCTTCCAAGGAGCAAACGCCTTTTAATTTCATCGCTGCAGTCACCATCTGCAGTGATTTTGGAGCCCCCAAAATAAGTCTGTCAGTTTCCAGTGTTTCCCCATCTATTTGCCATGAAGTGATGGGACTGCATGCCATGATCTTAATTTTCTGAATGTTGAGTTTTAAGCCAAATTTTTCAGTCTCCTCTTTCACTTTCGTCAAGAGTCTCTTCAGTTTCTCTCCGCTTCCATAAGGGTGGTGTCATCTGCATATCTGAGGTGATTGATATTTGTCACTGGAATCTTTATTCTAGTTGTGCTTCATCCAGCCCAGCGTTTATCATGATGTACCCTGAATATAAGTTAAATAAGCATGGTGACAATATATAGCCTTGCCATACTCTTTTCTCAATTTGGAACCAGTCTGTTTTTCTATGTCTGTTTCTAACTGTTACTTGCTGACATGTGTACAGATTTCTCTGGAGGCAGGTCAGGTGGTCTGGTATTCCTGTCTCTGGAAGAATTCTCCACAGTTGGTTGTGATCCACACAGTCAAAGGCTTTGGCATAGTCAATAAAGAAAAAGTAGATGTTTTTCTGGAACTCTCTTGCTTTTTCAGTGATCCAACTGTTGTTGGCAATTTGATTTCTGGTTCCTCTGCTGTTTCTAAATCCAGCTTGAACATCTTGAAGAACTATGGACAGAGGTTCGTGACATTGGACAAGAGACAGTGATCAAGACCATCCCCAAGAAAAAGGAATGCAAAAAGGCAAAATGGTTTTCTGAAGAGGCCTTAAAAATAGCTGAGAAAAGAAAAGAAAAGGCAAAGGAGAAAATGAAAGATACACACATTTGAATGCAGAGTTCCAAAGAATAGCAAGAAAAGATAAGAAAGCCTTTTTCAGTGAGCAATGCAAAGAAACAGAGGGAAACAATAGAATTGAAAAGACCAGAGATCTCTTCAAGAAAATTAGAGATATCAAGGGAATATTTTACACAAAGATGGCACAATAAAGGATAGAACTGGTATGCACTTAACAGAAGCAGAAAAAGTTAAGAGAAGGTGCGAAGAATACACAGAAGAACTATATGAAAAAGATCTTAATGACCAAGATAATCATGATTGTATGATCACTCACCTAGAGCCAGACATCCTAAAGTACGAAGTCAAGTGGGCCTTAGGAAGCATCATACAAACAAAACTAGTGGAGGTGATGGGATTCCAGCTGAGTTATTTCAAATCGTAAAATATGATGCTGTGAAAGTGTTGCACTCAATATGCCAGCAAATGTGGAAAACACAGCCATGGCCACAGGACTGGATAAGGTCAGTTTTCATTCCAATCCCAAAGAAAGACAATGCTAAAGAATGTTCAAACTATCGGACAGTTACACTCATCTCACACACTAGCAAATAATGCCCAAATTTTCCAAGCCAGGTTTCAGCAATACATGAACCGTGAACCTCCAGATTCAATGTAGCCCCTATCTAAGTACCCAGTAGCATTTTTTATAGAACTACAACAAATAATTTTTAAAATAATATGAAAACACAAAAAATACCAGATAGTTATAACAATTTTGAATAAGAACAACAACACCGGAAATATTATATTCTCTCTCTGGTTTCAAACTGTTCTATAAAGTTACAGTAATTAAAGCAGTACAGTACCGGTCCCTGGCTATACTTTTAAGTTCTCCATAATGACCCTGGTACTTGTTTTTCCAGTATTTTAAACAAAGGGCTTTAAGTAAATGATTATGAAAAATTATATGATTCTATAAACATAAATTACTTTCGGGGCATAGTGCAGGGGAGGATGACCAGTAGAAATCTAATTTGAAATTAAGTTCAAGAGAAATTTACAATTCAGAATTTAACCACTGATCAAATGAAAATTATTTTGGAACTCAATATTAAATTATGCTTTTAAAACTTCTTTTTAAGAGAAAGTATAGTATTATCCCATGATGAGAAGTCTTAGAAACACTATTAATAATTGCAATACCATTGAAAATTTGGCTCTCTTTCTGTGCCTTTAGGTGCCTCTTCAGAGGCTTGTTGATATCATCAAAGTTTACACTTGCACACTCTTTAGTGGAACAGTCTAGCACACTAGAATGCTTCCATATGTAACTTAATAGCTCTTTAACAGAAAAGCATAACTTATCTCACTCAATTTTAATGGTTTCCTAATACCTATATTTAAATAGTTATTTCATTATTTAAATTAGAAAAATAAATGTCTGCACCCAAGGGTAGACAGGATTCTCCAAAGAGTCTCCTCTATTATGGTCATGGACAAAAGGAAAATCTTTCCTAAGATACGTAGGGGAGATTTTTTTGGAGGCGATCTGTCGGTTCAGATCATGGATTTGAAGATTTGTTCCTTAATCTGAATGGCAATCTCTAAAGATGAAATGAACTATGTTTGCTTAGTGCTTTTGCTCTTGAGAGACACACCCTCCAACTTGAAGATGATTGTGTTTTCCTAGGTTTTCTTACTCAGAATAGGTAGTTTATTTTGTGATTTGGTCTTCCCTGGTGGCTTAGTGGTAAAGAATCCACCTGCCAATGCGGAGATGTGGGTTCAATCCCTGGATCCAGAAGATCCTGTGGAGAAGGATAGCAACCCACTCCAGTATCCTTTTCTGGGAAATACCCTGGACAGAGAAGCCTGGCAGGCTACAGTCCATGGGTTCACAGAAGAGTTAGGAATGCCTTAGTGACTAAACGACCCCAGCATTTTGTGCTTTAAAAGCTGCATTAATAGGTTTATCATGAATTTAAGGGCTTGTGAGTTAGGAGGGTCCAGGTTAAATCCATTCTCTGTAACTTATGGGCCATGTACTTCACCTCTTTGAATCTGTTTCCTTATCCATAACATACAAAAACTACCTGTCTTCAAAGGCTGATATAATGCATTAAATTCTTTCCATAATGTCTGGAAAACACCGAGCAGTTAATTAAGAGAGCAATTTTTATTATAATTGAAGAAAAGATAGATTAGGGAGCTTAGGCTATTACAGATTGGGGAGTGGAGGGTATTACACAGGACAGAAATAGCAACTGTGAAGTCCAGGACAAAGTATAACCAATGAAAGAAAGTAGATGCAAGAGTAAGGGCAGATTAGACAGAAAGAAGGATGTAGAAATACATTGAGTTGGCTCCTAATGGGCCTTCTATACCAAAATAAGAAATTTGAATTTTATCATAAGGACAACAGACAGCAATAGACATATTTGTCTGAGTGATTGACCTGATTTATGTTTAGAAGTTTTATTCTCTTGTCTTTGACTCCTTGATTTGTTCCAGTTATTGCTACCACCCTGTCCCATTGGTTTTGTACCCTTTTTTTCTTCAGGGGCTGGCTCAGTACTTTTGTTTTCTGTATCCCTGAGTTGTCTGTTTGACCAAAACCCAACTTTTATTCATTCTTTGGCTCTTTCTTCTCCAGGTTTTCAGATTTACCATGTAATTCTGGTCTTTTGAGTCCCCAGGGAAAGTCCTTCCACCAGCCTATATCCTGCCTGAGCATCCCACTTGGGCAGAAGTAGAAAAAAACAACAACAAAACCGCCCCCCTAAAACAGTAGTCCTCTTTTGCTGAATTTCCTTTGCCTTTGCCATTTAAGATTATCTCTTTCTCCTTCAGACAATTGCTCCCCTTAATATAACCTTATGATTTCACTTTAACCCTCTTTTTAAACTCTTCTATGTCTTGTCCAGTAACATTTAAAAAAAAAAATTTACTGTGTGATATCACAGTTTAAGGCAAAAGGCAAAGTCTTTGATGTCAGACAGATTAAATTTTAATGTCAGTACTAACTCTTACTAATCACATTAATTTGGGCAGGTTGTATAGTCTCTGTGTCTCAGTTACCTTATCTATAAAATGAGATTGTTATCTTTATTGCACTTTTAAGTTTGTAAAATTTATAGCAAGTCATGATTTGGTAAGAAGACCTGCAAATACTGAGCTGTTGGCACTAGCATTTTCTTGGTGGTGGTACGTAGACATTTGAGCATCTGCACCCTCTTTCCCAATGCCCTAATTCTTATTTGCTTTCTTCTCCCAGGAGACTTACCTCTGTTCTTCTGACGCTGAGCACCTCCTAGGGTACACACCTCTTTCCATTTTTCTATAGATATGATTTAGGGTGATCTTGATAATTTAGACTTGAAAAGCAAAATCTAGGAAAAGAATGCCGTTTTCATACAACTCTTCTTTGAAACTTTCCATACAACTTTGGACAAATGTAGGCAAAAAAAAAAAAAAAAAAAAAGATAACAATGTTAGGTGAAGAGAAAAATATGTAAATTATTTTAGAACAAAGTGTAAATATCTCAGTAAATTTCTTGACATATATGTTATTATATTTGGATTATATTACAATCTCAAGCAATGTTAGCTTCCTTCTTCCTGTTTCCATTTTTTTTTTTCCGTTTTCCTCAAATCTGATGTATTGATTAAAGGAAAAAGGCTATCACTGACCAAGTAAAACAGCAATTTGAGGTGTTACAGTGGTAGTAAGAAATTCCTTCCCTCTGTCCACATTGTCACTGCTCCCACTTCGCTTCCAGACCTTTCTACATGCAATGCCTCAGTGTAATGAGAAGGCGAAGCCCTATTTAAATATTTCCTAATAGCTTTTAATCTTCACCCCTCCATCTTCCCTTTTGCCAGATCAGCTAATTACCCACATCTGGACCTGATGGTAAGAAAGCCTAGGTGCCTAGTCTCTTTTCCTTGGCTCTCACAAACCATTTCAAATGAGGTTCCAAAATTCCATCATTATGGAAGCTCTGAACCTTCTTAAACTCTCTTGATATATGTGTGACATTCAGTCTAAACATCAGAACCAAATTTTGAGTGAGAGTCCAAGTGCCTCTGCAAGTGACCATAACTCTTAGCAAGATGATACAATTTAAATATATATATATATATATATATATATATATAACCAAGTCATTGACTTTAAATTTTAAAAGTCTTTGCAATTTAAAGCACACAATGGTTATGTGTCTAAGGTGAAGGGTGAAGTCGCTTAGTTGTGTCCAACTCTTTGAGACCCCATGGGCTGTAACCTACTAGGCTTCTCCGTCTATGGGATTCTCCAAGCAAGAATATTGGAGTGGGTTGCCATTTCCTTCTCCAGGGGATCTTCCTGACCCAGGGATTAAACCCGGGTCTCCCTCATTGAAGGCAGATGCTTTAACCTCTGAGCCACCAAGGAAGCTTGTATCTAAAACAAGCTTTATTTGTGTGCCCAGTGTTGTTTGACTGTAAGGTTCAGCATCTTAGCAACTTTTAGAATGTATTGACTATGAAAGTAATAGCTGTATGAATATGGGTTTGCAACCGCAATTATAATTCCAGTAAGCAAATGGAACGAAGAGTTTTAGGAATAAAAACCACCATGCATGTTCAGTCCTAGAGGTAAAATTCCAGGGGCTTCTGTGGAGGCATAAAATGGCTTCTGCCTCACTTTCCTAGCTATAGCTCAAGAAACCTGAAAACTTCTTAAGAGAAGTCTCACCCAGCATGGCACTAGAAGAACATGCCACCTGACCCTCAACTCCTGTATAGTATAGAGACAGCAGGTGGCCCAGGAAGAGGATGACATATGAATAGGCAATGAAACCTGAGAAAGTTGAAAGGCTGAGAAAACTGGGAGGAGACCAAGGAAGGTGTAGGGAAAACCTGAGTAGAGGCCATATCTGAGGCCTTAGCCACCAGAAAGGTGGGTAGTGCATGTTTCCTGGAGACCAGGCAGGACTCAATTCTAACTGCACACCACCTTCCCACTTGCAAAGTCTAACCTTGAGTTTAATAGTGCTAACCTTTCTCCTGTGTTAATCTATAACATAATAATGATCCAATAACTTTAAGCCTTAAACATTGGTGGCTTACAGCAATAAATATTTATCTTTTTACCCATGGGTCTTCAGGTCAGCTGTGGTTGCTCTGTTCCAGGCTTTGAGTCAGGTTTAGGTTTGCTCTGCATGGTTTCTCAGTGTGAGACCTAAGCCGCAGAGAGAGATCCTAAGGAGCATCTCTCTTCATGGTAGAGGCCAAAGTACAAACGAGATAAAGGAAATGTGCAAAGCCTCCATGTCGGATTACCACATGGTCACTTCTGTCAGTGTTCCATTGGAGAGGAGACAAATCTAGCTTTAAAAATGGATTTTTAAAAATCCATCATAAAAAATGTTCAGATGTTTATACCAGAAAATCTGGGACACACAGGAAAATGTCATAGTCCACTGATGATGCTTTGAAGTATGCATTGTGTAGCAGTTAAGATTGTATTGCATACATAGTTTTGCTTCTCTTTTTTTAGACTTTCACTTGTAAAGTATTATAAAAATTATATAAAAATTATTTCAAGTACTGAATAATATTCCATAGTATATATGAACTGTAGTTTTCTCTCTTTTCTTTTGGTAAGGGGGATTTCTAGTCTTCATTTTTT
>SJYC01139976.1:0-16709 GCA_006408675.1 Madoqua kirkii | reverse complement strand
CCAACTGAGGGGCATACACACCAAGGAAACCAGAATTGAAGGAGACACATGTACCCCAATGTTCATTGCAGCATTGTTTATAATTGCCAGGACATGGAAACAACCTAGATGTCCATCAGCAGATAAATGGATAAAAAGCTGTGGTATGTATACACAATGGAGTATTACTCAGCCATTAAAAAGAATACATTTGAATCAGTTCTAATTAGGTGGATGAAACTGGAGCTTATGATACAGAGTGAAATAAGCCAGAAAGAAAAACACCAATACAGTATACTAATGCATATATATGGAATTTAGAAAGATGATAACAATAACCCTGTATGCGAGACAACAGAAGAGACATAGATGTATCAAGCAGTCTTTTGGATTCTGTGGGAGAAAGAGAGGGTAGGATGATTTGGGAGAATGGCATTGAAACATGTATAATATCATATATGAAACAAATTGCCAGTCCAAGTTCGATGCATGATACTGGATGCTTGGGGCTGGTGCACTGGGACGACCCAGAGGGATGGTACGGAGAGGGAGGAGGGAGGGAGGTTCAGGATGGGGAACATGTGTATACCTGTGGCAGATTCATGTTGATGTATGGCAAAACCAATACAATATTGTAAAGTAATATTAACCTGCAATTAAAATAAATAAATTTATATAAAAAATAAATTGAGGTGAGTTACAAGGTACTAACTTTCTTCAGTTCTACAAAGGAGGAGAGAAGTGAAGAAGTTGCAGGAAAAAATTTGAAGCCGTTAGAGGCTGGTTCAGATTTAAGGAAAGAAGCCGTCTCTATAACCTCAAAGTGCAAGGTGAAACAGCAAGTGCTGGTGTAAAAGCTACAGGAAAGTATCCAGAGGATCTGGCTAAGATGATTAATTATGGGGGCTACACTAAACTACTAGAAATCCACTCCAGTGTTTTTGCTTGAAAAATGCTATGGACAGAGGAGCCCAGTGGGCAACGGACTGGGTCGCAAAGAGATACGACTGAGCACGCACATGCTAAGCAACACATTTCCAGTGCAGGTGAAACAGACTTCTACCGGAACAAAATGCTGTCTAGGATGTTCACAGCTAGAGAAGAGAGGTCAATGCCTGGCTTCCAAAGACAGGCTGACTGTCTTATAAGGGGCTAATGCACCTGGTGACTTGAAGTTTAAGCCAGCGCTCGTTTACCATTTTGAAAATCTTAGGGCCCTTAAGCGTTAAGCCAAATCTGTTCTGCTTGTGCTCTCTAAATGGAATGACAGAGCCTGGATGACAGCTCATCTGTTTACAACATGGTTTACTGAATATCTTAAGCCCGCAGTTGAGACTTACTGCTCAAAAGAGAAGATTCCTTTCCAAATGTTACTCCTCATTCATAATGTGCCTGGTCACCCAAGAACTATGATGGAGATTTAACATGTTTCTATGATTTGCCAACACAACATCCATTCTGCAGTCTATGACTCAGGGGGTAATTTTGACGAAATTTCAAGTCTTATTATTTGCCGCTAGAGCTGCCGTAACTACTGACTCCTCTGATGGATCTGGGCAAAGTAAATTAAAAATTTTCTGCAAAGGCTACTATTCTAGATGCCGTTAAAAACATTTTTATTGATAATTCATGGGAAAAGGTCAAAATGATAAAAAAAATTAACAGCGGTTTGGAAGCACTTGATTCCAGCCGTCATAGGTAGCTTGAGACATTCAGCACTTCAGTGGATGAAGTAACTGCCAGTTTGGTGTGCCAGGGCAACAAACTGATGAGGGGTTGCTTCTCATGGATGAGTAAAGAAAGTGGTTTTTTGCAATGGAATCTACTCCTAGTGAAGATTCTGTGAAGACTGTTGAAATGACCTTAGAAATTTAATTGATAAAGCAGCAGCAGGGTTTGAGAAGATTGACTCCAGTTTTGAAAGAAGCTCTCTTGTGGGTAAAATGCTACTGAACAGCAGTGCATATTACAGAGAATCATTTTGAAAGGGAAGAATCACCCCAGTGCAGCAAACTTCATTGTTGTCTTACTTAAGAAATCCCTATAGCCACTCTAGCCTTCAGCAACCACTGTCCCGATCAGTTAACAGCCATTAAAATCAAAACAAGACTCTCCACCAGCAGAAGCATTATAACTTACTGAAGGTTTAGTTGATAGCATTTTAGCAACAAATTTTGTAATTAAGGTATTTGAACTGTTTTTTTCTGGCATAATTCTATTGTACACTTAATAGACCACAATATGGTGTAAATATAACTTTTTATAAGTTCTGGGAAACCAGTGTGGTTACCCTATTGCAATACTTGCTTTATTATGATGGTGAGCCTGTGCTTACACTAAAATTTTTTTTTGCTTATTTAAATTCAAAATTAACTGAATGTCTTGCATTTTTATTTGCTAAATCTGATGACCCTAATAACTAAAGTTCTCGATACAGTTTTGGAAAATAGTCTGTACCTTAGTAAAATGTTCCTGTTCCAAATATTCAAACAAAAGTCTCTTAAAATCTAGTGTCTAGTCCATTAGGTAACCAGCATTTGATAAAAGTAAAAACCCCTTTGCAGAAGGAATATCCTGTTAGTTTTTAAGTAGCACTTTTATTGTACAAAAAAATAATAAAGAAACACCATTTCAGGCACTCTTGCTAACACATCTCAACTGAGTACTCAGAAATGAAATTAAAAATAAAGCTCAAAAGTGCTAATTTTTCCATTAAAAGGTCTGATGAAATTGTTATGGAAATTTACAGTTTATTTATTGTTTCCTATCCCAGTCAAAAAATCTCCTTGAGAAATACATTGCTCTTCTAATTTTAAGATGAAAAATGAAGGTGCCTAGATATGAAATACTTGTCATTATCCACAAGAGATAGGAATTTGATTTCCAAACTGTTTGAATTCAACAGCTCAAGGTCTTTCTACTGCTTTTACTGTTCCATAACAAAGGAATGTGAAAAGGTTAGTTTTTGAACATTTATTCACTCATCCTTCCACACACTCATCCTCTGATATCGCCTTTGCTAGCAGAATACTGTTTTGTTTTGTATTCAGTTATCCCTCAGGAAAGGCCCTTATCTTACACTCCAGGCTATGTATTCAGGTAGTTTAAACAAATTGGAGTAATTTTTCATTTTCCGTGATTGGTTGAGGGAAATTCTCTGCACATTACTGTGTGTTAAAATCTCCTGGCGAGCTTGTTAAAGTGCAAATTGTTGCTTCCTAGAACTTTCAGATGTTCAAGCTGGTTTTAGAAAAGGCAGAGGAACCAGAGATCAAATTGCCAACATCCGCTGGATATAGAAAAAACAAGAGAGCTCCAGAAAAACATCTATTTCTGCTTTACTGACTATGCCAAAGGCTTTGACTGTGTAGATCACAATAATCTGTGGAAAATTCTGAAAGATAAGGGAATACCAGACCACCTGACCTGCCTCTTGAGAAACCTGTATGCAGGTCAGGAAGCAACAGTTAGAACTGGACATGGAGCAACAGACTGGTTCCAAATAGGAGAAGCAGTATGTCAAGGCTGTATATTGTCACCCTGCTTATTTAACTTCTATGCAGAGTACATCATGAGAAATGCTGGGCTGGAAGAAGCACAAGCTGGAATTAAGATTGCCAGGAGAAATATCAATAACCTCAGATATGCAGATAACACTACCCTTATGGCAGAAAGTGAAAAGGAACTAAAAAGCCTCTTGATGAAAGTAAAAGAGGAGAGTGAAAAAGTTGGCTTAAAGCTCAACATTCAGGAAACAAAGATCATGGCATCTGATCCCATCACTTCATGGCAATCAGATGGCAATACAGTGGAAACAGTGGCTGATTTTATTTTGGGGGGCTCTAAAATCATTGCAGATGGTGACTGCAGCCATGAAATTAGAAGACACTTACTCCTTGGAAGGAAAGTTTTGACCAACCTAGTTAGCATATTCAAAAGCAGAGACATTACTTTGTCAACAAAGATCCGTCTAGTCAAGGCTATGGTTTTTCCTGTGGTCATGTATGGATATGAGAGCTGTGAAGAAAGCTGAGTGCCGAAGAATTGATGCTTTAGAACTGTGGTTGTTGGAGAAGACTCTTGAGAGTCCCTTGGACTGCAAGGAAATCCAACCAGTCCATCTTAAAGTGATCAGTCCTGGGTGTTCATTGGAAGGACTGATGTTGAAGCTGAAACTCCAAAGTTTGGCCACCTCATGCGAAGAGCTGACTCACTGGAAAAGACAGGAGGAGAAGTGGACGACAGAGGATGAGATGGCTGGATAGACTCACTGATTCAATGGACATGAGTTTGGATAAACACCAGGAGTTGGTGATGGACAGGGAGGCCTGGCGTGCTGCTGTTCATAGGGTTGCAAAGAGTCAGACACAACTGAGCGACTGAAAAGAACTGAACTGAGCCCCATAGTTTTTGACTTAATAGGGCTTCTGTGAAATTGAAAAGTTAATTTCTAACAAGTTCCTTTGGTTACTGATGGCGACACTTTGAGAATCTCTTTTTAGAGATACTCTGCAGTCGTTTGGCCAATGAGATGAGTGAAAGGCTTCTGGAAAATGTTTAGTGTTGTCACATTCTTAAAATACAACACATTTCCTTACTATTTGAAATTATTTGTATTAAGCTTTTCTGTTACTTGCAGCCAAAGACATCTGAAGTGATACAAAAGAATGAGAAGTTATTATTCCAGTATTATTTATAAATTTAAGCTACTCTGTTGTACAGTTATAGGTTAGCAAATTGATGGGTCCTGCTGTATTAGCATATGTGTTCACAAAATACTTAATTTCTAATATGTTTTATTAGAGGTAGTCATTACATTAAGAGATTATAAGGCATATTATAAAAATGCCTATTAAAGATATTAGTAGAAATAGTCAAATAGAATTTATGACTTTATTACACCAAAAATTCTACTAGTGGGTTATGCAGTACATGAAGACATGCTTTGAAATTTGTATCTCTAGACTTCTACTTTGTTTTGTGTTTGCTATTAAAGGATTTTCACACTAGATGTCACATATATTTTATTTAGTAGCTAAGCACTGCCGTCCAAGGGTCTCCAGGTGTTTTTTGAAGGCATTGAATATAGCTGTTCTGAAATTATTTTAATGAAAATATCCACTGGTATACAGTGTTTTACATAACTCATTCCTGCTGCTGCTGCAGTTGCTCAGTCGCATCAGTCGCGTCCGACTCTGTGCAACCCCTTAGACCGCAGCCCTCCAGGCTCTGCCATCCCTGGGATTCCCCAGGCAAGAACACTGGAGTGGGTTGCCATTTCCTTCTCCAATGCATGAAAGTGAAAAGTGAAAGTGACGTCACTCAGTCATCTCTGACTCTTAGCAACCCCATGGACTGCAGCCCACCAGGCTCCTCCGTCCATGAGATTTTTCTAGACAAGAGTACTGGAGTGGAACTCATTCCCAAAATACATTAGATTTGGTGATGGCATTTGAAACAATCAAGAGCTCTTTTCATTCTTATATGAATAGCAGTTGTTGTTCATTTGCCTGACTGTGTCTGACTCTTTGCAGCCCCATGTACTACAGCATGCCAGGCCTTCCTGTCCCTCTCTATCTCCTGGAGTTTGCCCAAGTTCATGCTCATTGCATTGGTGATGCTTTCCAGCCATCTCATCCTCCAATGCCCTCTTCTCCTCCCTTCAGTCTTTCCCAGCATCAGGGACTTTTCCAATGAGTCATCTGTTCACATCAGATGACCAAAATATTAGAGCTTCAACTTCAGCATCAGTCCTTCCAGCGAAGATTTGGGTTGATCTCCCTTAAGTTTGACTGGTTTGAGCTCCTGCTGCTCAACGGACTCTCAGGAGTCTTCTCCAGCACCACAGTTCAAAGGCATCAATTCTTCAGCGGCCTGCCTTCTTTATGGTACAGCTCTCACTACCATATGTGACCACTGGTAAGACCATAGCTTTGACTATATGGACCTTTGTCAGCTGGGTAATGTCTTTGCTTTTCAACACACTGTCTAGATTTGTCATTGCTTTCCTGCCAAGAAGCAATCATCCTGTGATTTTATGGTTGCAGTCACAGTCTGCAGTGATTTTGGATCCCAAGAAGAGAAAATATGTCACTATTTCCCCCTTTTCCTCTTCTATTTGCCATGAATTAATGGGGCCAGATGCCATGATCTTAGTGTTTTGTTTTGTTTTGTTTTTTAGTCTCTGGCTGGCTCTTTTACTCTCCTCCTCCACCCTCATCAAGAGGCTCTTTAGTTCATCTTCACTTTCTGCCATTAGAATGGTATCATCTGCATATCTGAGGTTGCTGATATTTCTCCCACCTGTCTTAATTCTAGCTTGTAACTCATCCAGCCCAGCATTTCTCATGATGTGCTCAGCATATGGGTTAAACAAATGGGGTGACAGCAGATAGCCCTGTTGTACTCCTTTCTCAATCTTGAACTAATCAGTTGATCCATAAGGGTTCAAACTGTTGCTTCTAGACCCATATACAGGTTTCTCAGGAGATCGGTAAGATGATCTGGTATTCCCATCTCTCTAAAAGTTTTCCACAGTTTGTCATGATCCACACAGTCAAAGGCTTTAGCATAGTTGATGAAATAGAGATAGATATTTTTCTGGAATTTGCTTCCTTTCTCTACTCAAATAATTTAGCATTGTTAAGAAAATAATTTGATTATTATATCTAGAGAAGTCTTCAGCTAATGTTAACCACAATGATCTGAGAAAGCTAAATCATCCAAGTCTATTCTGTTCCTGAAACTGCTGAATTTTGTATTTTTTTTTTCAAATAGGAAAACAGTTTATTCTCAATCCATCCCAAAACCTTAACCAATTCCCCAAATATCACTAAGATATATTTAAACACATACATAACATCAGCCAAGGATTTATGCAGAATATATAGTATGAAAAATACTAATTACCTAATTATGTGTCATTTAACAAATTCTTAAGTGGGCCGATTTTGTGTGCAGTATGAGACAATACTGTGTTATGTTGGCTATGAATTGCTTTTCTTCTACATGGAAATAAAATGTGATGTAAAAAATACATTTGTTAAAACAACATGATCAATACAGATAAATCTTAGCAAATAAGCAATAATGCAGTTAAAATTAACTATTTCCTGGCCGAAGAATTGCTTGAGTGGCATTTGATGGCAGGAGAAAATGCATCCTCATCCTTAATATGTGGGAAAGATAGTTGTTGCTGCTTAGTCAGTTGCTACATCACTTCCAACTCATTTGCAGCCCTATATACTGTAGCCTGCCAGGCTCATCAGTCCATGGGATTTTCCAGGCAAGAATATTGGAATGTGTTACCATGTCCTTCTCCCAGGGATTTTCCTGGACCAGAGATTGAACCCATGTCTCCTGCATTGGCAAGACGACTCTTTACCACTGAGCCATCTGGGAAGTCCTGGAAAGATGATAGCACATCCTAATATTGAGTGTTTTTAGACAACATAAGCACAAGATGTAATCCTATCTGAAAATAGTGGAGATACAATTATTGGGTACTAAACATTCTCTCCCCAGTCTCCCATGTAACCTGAGTGTTTTCCTGGTGTATGCATGCACATTCTTTGTAATGTCTTTTCAATTACGAAAGTAATTTTTCAGGATTACTCAGAATGAGTGTCTGCATGATGGAATTTCAGATAGCTTCAGATGCTTGTATTAACTTCAGCCTGTTGGGACATGCCTTGTATAAGTCCCTCCTCTGACTTAAAAGTGAAGTGACTGAATCTTGACAGAAAAATTTTGATTACTAGAGCTAGCTATTGGTACATTGATTTTGATATAACTTCATACATTTTAGAGGAGAAGAAGCCAACTCCTTTTTTATATTCTAAAGATAAATACCTTTGATCAAAGTTAACTTGTAAATTTGGAAGTAAGCATCCTGTTAGTCCCTGAATTGATGTTAACTCAAATGGAAGAATAGGCAGTTTGTGATAATTTGAACTGATTGCATCAAAAGTTGATTTTTCTTTTTTTTTTTAACAGTAATGAATTATACCTCTTAAACAGTTTGACTTAGTTTAGATTTGTAGAAGATGGCCTCTCAAAATGCCATGGAGTACATGTAGCGAACTGTTCTTTGCTTCAAGACAGCTCTTCTGAGTCTACCTCTAGTTGATTTCCAGGAGGAGGGATGGGTTTTGCTGAGTCTCCAAGACTGCTTCAGTTGAACTTCCTTTTGACTATCTACAGAATTTTCCACAGAAAGCTATGAAATTATTTGGCAGTGCTAAGAACTGACTGACTTCACTCCCATGAACTTAGGTTCTTTAAGGTTGTTCTTAAAATTAAAAGGTATTCCCCTGGGTTTAGGAGACTAACAAGTATTGAGTAAACACAATATATTACAAAATTAACTAAGTGTAGTAATTCTGTAAAGTAGACATTTTATCTTTTGGTTTCCCCAAATGAACTTTTAGGCCAACCTAATAGATTTTATTCATGATAAAACTGGGAGTCAAATTTTTAAGCAGGGTCACATGACCAATAAGCCTACGAACCAGACTGATTCCTTGCTTGACTCCAAAATGTATAAAAACCTTTTAGTGGATTTTATGTTGCTTTTCAAAGCCTGCATTCAAAGCCTGAAATCCCTAGGATCTTTCTGAAAGAAAATCCAGTGTGATTCCTTTGGCCAATCATACATCTTAGAGAAGGAACAGTTGCAGCTTTAGAGGATACCTCCTGTTATAGAGGATACATCCTAATTCACCTTCATGACATGAATGGGGCCATAATAAATAAACATGGAAGGAAATACAAAGCCAAAAATAAATATGGAAGGAAATTAAAACCTTTAAATGGCAATGATGGTGGCAAGGGAGAAAACAAATATGGGGAAGAGTTTATATAATATATACAGGGAATCATAAGAATAGAAATTTATGAAGTGATGGGATAAACTTGCATTCAAATTTCTCAGCTCTTAGCATCACCTTTGCTGTGTTGCCTCCCCAGTCTTCTAGGAGTCTAGCAACATAAGGTATACCATGGTGAATTGACTATGCTTGTTCTGCTGTTCTATTAAAACCGTGGATTTAAATGTGACTTTCAATCTCAGCTGGAAGAAATAGAATGAAACCCTTCTCATTTTTTGTATGGAGACTAAAGCTTAGAATGGTGGCATGACCTAATTCAGACCATGTTTATAAGTCATTGTAGAGCAGCACGAGACTCCCAGCCTCCTAACACTCAATCTTTCTTTCCCAAAGAAACATTTTTTGTTTTTATTTTCGGTTTAATTTTTTTAAAAAATCACTGAAGATTTACATGCCAGAGTTCTACTAAGGAGATACAGAAACCTTTTACATTAGAGTTCATAAGTTTTCATATCAAACTGCATTTCCACAACTGAGACTTGACTCTTTAATAAAATCCCGTTTTTTGCTGCTGTGTGAAATATTACATATATGACTACCTAACTTGGGAACTATTTCAAGTGGTTTTTGTTTTTTAAAATTGCATTGAATTTATCCTGTGGACTGCCTTAGATGTCTGTCAAGGGCCACTCTTACTGAAATTTCCTCTACATTTAAAACAAGTAATAAAAGTATATTTGGTCAAAAGATGAAAAGATTTTATCAATCTTTTGTGTGAGAATAGGCTTATGTCTACAATAAATACACATACTCAGCTTCTTGAGGGAAGTGCCCTTTGTAGAGTTTGAAATGACTTATGGGTGTAAGCTTATAAGCCTTGTATCTTGTGAGGGCTTGGGCTCACTTAGTTTATTGATGGAATTTTATTATATTGATTAGAGGACACAGTTTAGCTGCTTCAAGTGTCCTGTGGTGCTTTTTAAATTGGTATAAACTCTTTATATTTCTTATGAATTCTCTTGTCATCATCCATCATTTTCACTATTGAAGTAGGCACAACATTTCCATGGCTTGATCTCATGCCTGTGCATTTTAGTTTTGACATATTACCCTGGGCTAGAAATGTTTCATCTTTTTAAATGATCATTCTTGTCTTCATTAGAATGACAGCACATATTGCTAAATGCTCTGCTAGATGCTCTGCAGAGCATATATATATATGTATGCATGTATGTATAACGATTCCAGAAGAGTCAATGCAAAGGGGTCCTGTCTTTTGGCACCACTGATTCAAATAGTCTGATTTCATCCAGTTTGTGACTGGTGATGGTGGAAATTTAATTTGTCAGGCTTCTCAGATAAAGAGGTTCCAGAGACTTACCACACTTTTTCTTAGAGTTTATCTCAAGGAGATTTTTTTTGCCTGAAAAAAAAAATCAAAGTGTATTTTAATTAGAAAGGAAAAATCTCTGAGGGGTTTTAAAATATATCCATTAGACAGGGCCATAGCTATTCATTTAGAGCCATCTCTGTGCCTGAAACAGCAAATTTAGAGATTCTGATGCCTGGGACCTGATTTTCTCCCTCCCTCCCTCACTACTTGTTTCTTTCTTTTAAAATTTCTTCTTTTTTTATCTCTTCTCCTTTTAGTCCAATTTCCTCTCTACTTTCTCTCAGCTAAATGTGGTTTAAGCACAGCAGGTGTTATTGAAGTTCCTTTTAAACATAGGTCATCCTCTGTAAGTCATGAAGCACTTATCTTACATAGTAGAAAAGATCTTTAAGAGGCAGTTTCATGAATGTGTCTAAAACAACCATTAGAGGCACCTGAGATACCCTTGGCCAAAGGAGCTCTGGCAAGAATTTTTCTGCAGACTCTTTTGATAATATCTGCAGATGTTAGATAACTTGAAGTATCATTAATTTGCTAATTACTTAATGAACAGAGATTATACCCTTTGTCTAATAGAAGTCTCCATGGGCTCATTTTTAAGAATTTTTTTTCCTGTTTAGTTTTCAGTGAGAATGGAGTATAGGATATCAATGACCTTGCAAATATATTTCAAATAGTCGGAAGTCACCAAACTTTAATTATATTATCTTCTAAATAATTTTGAATTTCTTCTATAATTTTATCATAGGTTTATCTTTTTAAATTTTACTTTCTTCATGGCCTCTTTCTGGCTTTTCCCTCAAATTTTTGCTCTTGATAAGTTTCTGGGCTTTTGCAATATCAGTTGGAATGGAGTGGATGAATCAGCAGTCATTGTCTTAGTTAAGATAAAGCTATATTTTAAAGAGACAAGGATAAAAAAAAAAGTTAAGCCAATCATATGAATGATGAAAAAGAAAATGTATTTATTAGTACTAAGCTTTTTGGCATTGAGTTATGATTTATTAAGAACTGTAAGTGTGAATTCTAGCATTTTGGCTTACTGCTGTTCATAGAGATAAAGTGTTTTCCAAAGATCATGGTTCCTTAATGCCAATAAAGACCTATAATTCAGAACGTAATAATTAAAGAGTAGCCAGTGACTTAACAGTGAGACATTTAGATTTTGTCTTTCTCCTAAGATAAAACTGGAAGTTTTAAACTGTGCCTTCTTGTGTCACACATAAAGTAGATAATCTAATGGATATTTCAGAGTAAGGCAAAACATGGCTATCCCCAGTAAGATAGTTTGGTAGAAGGAAGTTGGCAAAATAGCATGATGTATTCCTAAACAGTTATGTTGTTGTTGAGTCTCTCACTTGTGTCTGACTGTTTGTGACCCGTGGACTGTAGCATGCCAGGCTTTCCTGTCCTTCACCATCTCCCAGAGCTCGCTCAAACTCATGTTCATTGAGTAGGTGATACCATCCAACAGTCTTGTCCTCTGTTGTCCCTTTCTCCTCTTGCCTTCAATCTTTTCTAATGAGTTGGCTCTTCACATCAGGTGGCTGAAGACTTGGAGCTGCAGCTTCAACATCAATCCTTCCAATGAATATTCAGGGTTGATTTCCTTTAGGATTGACTGGTTTGACCTCCTTTCAGTCCAAGGGACTCTCAAGAGTCTCTTCATCACTCAGCCTCGTTTATGATCCAACATTCACATCCATACATGACTACTAGGAAAACCATAGCTTTGACTAGAGAAACCTTTTTTAACATGTTGTGTTAGCTTTTCTCCATGGAGCAAATGTCCTTTAATTTCATGGCTGCAGTCACCATGTGTAGTGAGGTTGGAGCCCAAGAAATTAAGGCCTGTAACTGTTTCCATTGTTTCCCTATTTGAAGTGAAGGGACCAGATGCCATGATCTTCATTTTTTGAATGTTGAGTTTTATTCCGGCTTACTCCCCTCTTTCACTTTCATCAAGAGGCTCTTTAGTTTCTCTTCACTTTCTGCCGTAAGGGTGGTATCATCTGCATATCTGAGGTTATTGTTATTTCTCCTGTAATCTTGATTCCAGCTTGTGTTTCATCCAGCCTAGCATTTCGCATGATGTGCTCTGCATATAAGTTAAATAGGCAAGGTGACAATATACAGCCTTGATGTACTCCTTTCCCAGTTTGAAACCAGTCCATTGTTCCATGTCCATTTCTAACTATTGCCTCTTGATCTGTATACAGGCTTCACAGGAGGCAGGTAAGGTGCTCTGTTACTCCCATCACTTTAATAATTTAACACAGTTTGTTGTGATCCACACAGTCAAAGGCTTTAGCGTAGTCAATGAAGCAGAAGTAGATGTTTCTCTGGAATTCTTTTGCTGTTTCTATGATCCAGTGGTGGCTCATACGGTAAAGCATCTGCCTGCAATGCGGGAGACCCGGGTTTGATTCCTAGGTTGGGAAGATCCCCTGGAGAAGGAAATGGCAATCCACTCCAGCACTCTTGCTGGAAAATCCCATGGACAGAGGAACCTGATAGGCTATAGTCCATGGGGTCACCAAGAGTCGGACATGACTGAGCAACTTCACTTTACTTCTTCATGATCCAATGGAACATTTGTGACTTAACCATTAAAATGTATTGAATTATTTGACATGACTCTTTGCTCAAAACTGTTAACCAGTTTGACCTGTTTTTTTCCCCCTAAGATTTGAGGAGAGGCAGAGGAAATGCTATAAACTCAATGGAAATAAAAATTGTGCATCTGATCTAAACCAAAATATTTTGTTTTATAACCTAAAACTTCAAAGTTATCATTTTTCATATTTAACCTCACACTTATTATAATTGCACAAGAAATATAATATTAAGAGTAAATTTATAAATGTGATATAAAACTACTAAGAATTCCATCTTTAATATTAAGGAACACTTTAATATTAAGGAACATTTTGGAAGTAATAAAGCCAAAGGATTGCTTGGAATTCCAACCTCTCAATTTTCAAGAAACCTGAAATCTAATGTAGTTAAAAAAAAAAAATCTAGAGTGTATATTTTCTGGTCAGAACTCTGAAATAGCCTGATATCAGATGGAACATGTGTTAGAATTTTAAGGGAGCAGTGGGAAAGTCTGAGCATAAATTGAAGGGGTGGGAAAAAGTTCTGCCAGTTACTTCTCTCAGTGACAGCTGTGGTGCCTATCCTGAGTCCAGCTCAGTGTAAATAAAGGGAATGAGCTTCTGTAGAATCGCCACCAGTGCACTGGAGCTAAAGAGGGAGAAGGAATGCTACTGTAAGGAATTCCTCCTGCTCCTCAAGACTTGGAGTGCTTTATCCACTTACTAAAACTCTTACAATAAAATTTGTTTCTAAGCCTTGGACCACAGGGATTTTTATTTGGATTAAAGGAATCCAAGCCAGCTGTCAGTACTAGTCAACCTAGACCAGTGGTTCTCAGATCTCTATGCATATTTTAATCACTTGGAAAAAATTAAAAATACAAATGCTTGGACTCTGCTTGCAGATATTCTGATTTAATTAGTCTGGAGTGAGGCCCAAGTATTGATATTTTTAAAAGCTTTCCAAATATCAGAAAGTACTGGTTGTTGTCATGGCAGAGGAACAGACTAAGCCTCCTGCCAATGACAATGGTTAAAGCTGGACAAAATGTAAAAGGCGAGCATTTGAAGAACAACTAAAATAGGGAGGATAAACTAAAAACGAGTCTGATCCTTGAAAAAATGGGAAAATACTAGGTAAGTTCAATAGATACCAAACTCTTCCAGTGAGGATATCTGTCAAATCCTCTGGGGACAGATGAACCCTGTAGTAAGCAGCAGTCTCACTGGACTGAGGAAACAGAGCAATGTTGGAGTTTTTCAGGGACTGAAAACTGAGAAGAAAAATATCAGAGGAAGCCATAGAGAGGGTAATCTCAAAATCTGCATAAAATTCTTTCAAGTAGTTAGCTGACTCCCACTGCATACATAGGATTATACTGTAAAGAGCTCAGAAGAAAAGTAAGTCTTGGAGGATGAAGAGTGGCACACAGACTTTAGAAGCTTCTAGACATACATAGATATTTTGGAGTTCATGTCCTACCAAGTTAGAGGGACTTGGTAAAAACATTCAGGTTTTCTTTGAAACCTCAGAAGTACTATGCCTTAGAACAATGGGGAAAAAAATAAAGTGTACCAGTTCACATTAAGCTTAACCCCCATCCTCAACAGCATCAAAGTGATGGGCTGCTACTCTTTCTTCTTGCCAAAGGAAAATTTATTTGGGGAGAAAGTAACTTCCTTTGGAGACTATATATATATTTTTTAAATCTACAATGTCTAGCATGCCATCAAAAGGAGAAATTTGATTCTGCTCAAGTTGGAGTAAAATGGATTGAGGTTTACCCTGTCACCTGAAACAACAAAAGCATTTAAATAATATATAGGAAGCAGCAGCACTCAAGACACTATACACTTGTCAAAGGTCAGTCTTTTTCTGAGAGATAGAATACTAATGAGATATACCCTCTGACTAAACGGTTCACTGACTGGAGAAAGTTTCCAAGCCAAAGCATAGGAAAAACAGACCTAAATAAAGTGCAGTGGCTTTGTTAAGTTGAGGAGACTTTACTATGATTCCAGGGAAGCCAAGTCAGCAAGAGATCACAGAGCAAAACATCAGATAGGAGAGAGATGCAAAGAGAAAGCTCATCTTCATGTGATCCCCCAATATATACAGCAGAACACTGATCAGTGAATGTGTTGGGGGATACTTCTTGATTTTAGGATACAAAATATTAAGGGCTTCCCAGGTGGCACCAGTGGAAAAAGAACCCACCTGCCAATGCACGTGATGTAAGAGATGAGGGCTGGATCCCTGGGTTGGGAAGATTCCCTGGAGCAAGTTGCAGCAACTCACTCTAGTATTCTTGCCTGGAGAATTCCATGGGCAGAGGAGCCTTGTGGGCTATAGTCCATGGGCTCTCAAAGAGTTGGACATGACTGAAACAACTATCCCTGTCACTTTTCAAAGTAAGAGAAGAAAGAGTAGCTGAAGATCTCACAGACCAAGAAAAGTGAAAGTTCCTAACAAAGCAGAAAGCCTCATAATGTGTGAAGAATTGGTTATGGTATCAAGATGGTATTACTTCAATCCTAGGGAAAATTAATTTAAAACTAAATGCTACTCTGGTCCTGCCTAAATAAGGGGAAAAGGGAGATGCAAATATATTAAATTTTTTTCAAAGTAACTACATTACCTCCCAGAACAAACTTCAAGCATAGTTGCAAAAATTAAAAAAAGAAAAACCAAAACCAAGGAAAAAACCTGAAATGTAAACTTCACAAAGTTATAGATTTAATGTTTGGGTTCTTCAGATTCATATGTTGCAACTTAACCACCGATGTGATGTTAATAGGAATTGGGATCTTTGGGAGGTGATCAGGCACTGAGGGCAAAGCACTGTGATGGGATTAATATCTTATAAAGAGACCTCAGGAGCTCCTTCACCCATGGTACCATCTGAGGACATGGTGAGAAGATGCCTATCTATGAACCACAAAGTGGATCCTCAACAGACACTAAGTTTTTCAGTGCCTTGACCTTGGACTTCCCAGTCTCAAAAAATATGAGAGATAGATATTAGTTGTTTAAGTCACAAAAAAGTAAAAGTGAAAGTCATTCAGTCATGTCCAACTTTTTGCAACCCCATGGACTGCAGCAAGCCAGGCTACCTTGTCCATCAACAACCCCAGATCTTGCTCAAACTCATGTTTATTAAGTCCATGATGCCATCCACAATCTCATCCTTTGTTGTCCCCTTCTCCTGCCTTCAATATTTGCCAGCTTCAGGGTCTTATGAAATGAGTCAGTTCTTCTCATCAGGTGGCCAGAGTATTGGAGCTTTGGCTTCAGCATCAATCCTTCCAATGAATATTCAGGACTGATTTCTTTTAGGATGGACTGATTGAATCTCCTTGCAGTCCAAGGGATGCTCAAGAGTATTCTCCAACACCACAGTTGAAAAGCATCAATTCTTCAGCACTCAGCTTTCTTTTTGGTCCAACACTTACATCCATACATGACTATTGGAAAAACCATAGCTTTGACTAGACAGACCTTTGTTGGCAAGGTAATGTCTCCAGTTTTTAATGTGCTGTCCAGGTTTGTCATAGCTTTTCTTCTAAGGAGCAAGTGTCTTTTAATTTCATAGCTTCAGTCACCATAAGCAGTGATTTTGGAGACCAAGAAAATAAAGTCTGTCACTATTTCCATTGTTTCCCTATCTATTTGCCATGAAGTAATGGGACTTGATGCCATGATCTTTGTTTTTAGGATGTTAAGTTTTAAGCCAGCCTTTTCACTTTCCTCTTACACTTTCATCAAGAGGCTCTTTAGTTTCTCTTCACTTTCTGCCATAAGGGTGGTGTCATCTGCATATCTGAGGTTATTGATATTTCTCCTGCAGTCTTGATTTCAACTAGTATTTAATCAAGCCTCGCATTTTGCATGATGTACTCTGCATAGAAGTT
>SJYC01139970.1:0-10160 GCA_006408675.1 Madoqua kirkii | reverse complement strand
TCTAGGTTGGTCATAACTTTTCTTCCAATAAATAAGCATCTTTTAATTTCATGGCTGCAGTCACCATCTGCAGTGATTTTGGAGCCCCCAAAATAAAGTCTGACACTGTTTCCACTGTTTCCCCATCTATTTGCTATGAAATGATGGGACCAGATGCCATGATCTTAGTTTTCTGAATATTGAGCTTTAAGCCAACTTTTTAACTCTCTACTTTCGCTTTCATCAAGAGGCATTTTAGTTCCTCTTCACTTTCTGCCATAAGGGTGGTGTCATCTACGTATTTGAGATTATTGATCTTTCTCCTGGCAGTCTTGATTCCAGCTTGTGCTTCTTCCAGCTCAGCTCTTCTCATGATGTACTCTGCATAGAAGTTAAATAAGCAGGGTGACAATATACAACCTTGACATACTCCTTTTCCTGTTTGGAACCAATCTGTTGTTCCATGTCCATTTCTAACTGTTGCTTCCTAACCTGCATATAGGTTTCTCAAGAGGCAGGTCAGGTGGCCTGGTAGTCCCATCTCTTTCAGAATTTTCCACAGTTTATTGTGATCCACACAGTCAAAGGCTTTGGCATAGTCAATAAAGCAGAAATAGATGTTTTTCTGAAACTCTCTAGCTTTTTCCACAATCCAGCAGATGTTGGCAATTTGATCTCTGGTTCCTCTACCTTTTCTAAAACCAGCTTGAACATCTGGAAGTTCATGGTTCACATACTACTGAAGCGTAGCTTGGAGAATTTTGAGCATTACTTTGCTAGTGTGTGAGATGATTACAATTGTGTGACCCCATAGATGGCAGCCGACCAGACTCCCCTGTCCCTGGGATTCTCCAGTCAAGAACACTGGAGTTGGCATTAATTATACTCTAAAAAAAATATGTCAATTTACATATCTACTAACAAGATGAGTAAAGTATTTGTTATAATAGTAGTGGTAGTAGTGAGAGGAGTAATAGTAGTAATAAAAGAAACACTGAAGAATAACATGAAATTTAGGACAATAGATTACAGGGAAAATGAAAAAAGTGTGGAGATAGTGTTATGCAAGTAGGAAAAGAGAATAGATAATTTACTATAGGAAACAAAGTCTGGAGTCATAGTAGCATTTGAAGAATGAAAGCAATTTCAAAAATTGAAAAACTACAAGAAACAATGAAATAAATTTAAAAGAAAAATAATGACTTAGCAGAATCTTAAAACTTGTTAGACTAGCAAAGAATGGAAATACTCATAATTAGAGAGGACAAATCAAGAAAAATCATGAGGAACCCTAAGAAAATTATAGTAGTCAAGGTAATCATAGAGAAGATACTCTAAGGATGTAGAGAAAAGATTTATTAAGGATTTGAATCCATAAGACAAATGATCAGTCAAGTATTAGAATAAAAAACTGAATAATGACCAAGAACAAGAAAACTGACAGAACAAATTGAGGAAGAACTTCTTAGCTACATGTAAGCTACATAACAAAGCAAGGGTCAGATATTTTCGAATATAGAAGGCTCAGGGATCATACAGGCCATTTGTTCTTCTAAAAAAAGGTTTACTGGAAGACATAACCCAGACAAATAAGAGGAGAACAGAAATTAAGCACTGTGAGTGAAGATATTGTTGGGGGCCAAAAAGGTGCCATTATATTACTTTTAATATAAAATTATGTAAAAGATCAAATGAAAAACAGGCAGCATCATATAAAAAATTTAAAAAGCAATATGGGAGCAAAAAAAAACACATGAGTTAAAGCAACAAATAAAGATGAATATATCTATTATAACAAAAATGTAAAAATTATGAGCTTATAAATTAAAAGAAAAAATATCTTCAACATGAGTTAAAGCATAACTTTAGCCATTCATAAGCTATCTACTCAAATTCATACTTAGTTTATAACAATGTATGCAAATTTAAACTTCTTATTTAAAACAAACATTTTAGCTGCAAGACAAATTTAGTTATTAAAACTGCTCACTAAAGCAGGTACGTCTCTCCCTATTTTTATATATAAAAAGACTGACATTTATAAATCTTTATAGATCTGAATAAATCAAGTTTTTAGTTAATGCTGGAACCCCGATCTTCTGGTCACTAAAGTTTCTTTCTGGCGCTATATAATAAAATTTTCACTTTCTAAATTTCTAATGTGTTATATTTAGAATTTTTATTTTTTTTCCAATTTTATAACTACCTGATTACCAATTGTGGACAATCAGGAAAATATAGACTAAACAGAAATAAGATGAGTGAAACAAACAAACCTGTTAAACTGATTATATAGCATGAACTGGGTTTTAAGGTACCTCTCTTCTGATTTTTCCGGGAGCAAGAGCTTGCTGTTTTTTAAAATAATTACTTGATTTCTTATCTATAAAATGAATTAATACTATTAATCTCACATATCACATACACTTCAAAGAAGAATGAAGTAAAATAATACCTTCTAATCTGGTCATTAGCATCTACCTACCATAAAACCTTTCTATTAAAAAGGAGGACCGTAGTCTGAGACTGTCTGTGGATATGTGGGAAGCAGGGATTCGTGCCTCTTTTACTTTGGCATTGCCAACATTCCACCTAATGCTTGCTTCACACTTGTTATTTAATAAACTGTTGAATTAATTGATTCTAATTCAATAATAAAAGAGATTTAAAATAACTTTCCAAGTGGAAGGGGTCTTTACATAGAATTTTCTAGAGGAAAGAGTATTTCTTGAGAAAAACTAAACCTACTTTTAAAAACTATGTTAATATTATGAAACAGGCTGATTCATGTCAATGTATGGCAGAACCAATACAGTACTATAAAATAGAATAAAGCATTAAACAAAAAATAAAATAAAATAAAATAAAGGAAAAAATTAATATAAGCATATTTGAAAAGTGGGAACAATTAGTTATAGCTACAACTTGGGGCCATAGTTAGCTATCCATCTTTGCTTATGAAAGGAGATACAGTCTAGCTGACTATTCACCAATTTACCTTCTCTCACACATATAAAGGATAATATTCTGAGCGGCATGACTCATTTTAGGTTGACAGTATCTGCATTTGAATTTATAATTTTCAGAATTCTGAGTTATTGTACATGCATGTACTCAAAGAATATCATTTAAACTATCAGCTTAATCAACTATATTTCTATGTCTCTAGCTTTTTGCTTTCATATGTAACTTATACAAACTGTAAGGACATGGAACACAGCCACATTTACAGCCTTTGCAAACTATGTTCTATAGCAGCCTATTGATGCTGGGAGTGGTTGTAAGAGATGACTGCCAGACTTTGTTGGAAAGATTTGGAAAAGGAAGCAACCAAATGGGAATTCCTATGCGAAGTCTGTGCTTCCATTACTGGGGGCATGGCTTCAACCCCTGGTCAGGGAACTAAGGTCCTGCAAGCCATGTGGCATGGCCAAACACACACACACACACACACACACACACACACACACACACAACTTAATGCCATCTGAGTGTGGATTTCTTAATTCTTAAAATTTTGTTACTCAGTAATTACTTCAATTGTGTTTGTATCTGGAGAAGGCAATGGCACCCCACTCCACTGCTCTTGCCTGGAAAATCCCATGGATGGAGGAGCCTCATAGGCTGCAGTCCATGGGGTCACTAGGAGTTGGACACAAGTAAGTGAGTTCACTTTCCCTTTTCACTTTCATGCATTGGAGAAGGAAATGGCAACCCACTCCAGTGTTCTTGCCTGGAGAGTCCCAGGGACAGGGGAGCCTGGTGGGCTGTCGTCTATGGGGTTGCACAGAGTTAGACATGACTAAAGCGACTTAGCAGCAACAGCAGTGTTACGTATCATTTCTTGTTGTGTAGCATCTATGGTGGCACATTGTACCTGTAACTGGCTATTTCCAGTTTTCAAACATGCTATGTTTACCTGCTGTCCTCTCCTCCCTTGATGAACTTTCTGTGGTTAGACACTGTCCACCTATAGCATCCTGATAAAGCTTACACAAAAGTACTCCTTCCTCCCAACCCCCAATACATATACGCTCATGCAAACACACATACAAACACACATACACATTGTATATGTTATTCAGTTTCTTTTTCTTCAGCTCTGAGCACTAGATTGAAGAATCAGTCTGTTTTAGTATGCATAGAAATATTGGGAGCTATGTTATGGCAATTCAAGGATACATTATTTTTTGTCTGCATCTGGTTCTTCCTTTATATTACCAATAAATAAAGAAAGGGAACCCTTGATTTAGTTTATGCAAAATATCTAATTTCTACTCCTAATTCACTAGCTTTATGACTCTAAGTAATTATTTTTCTGGTCTACAGTTTCATCATCTATGAAAGGAATGAATTAAATGACCTCAAAATACTGTTTAATTTCTAATATATATATATATATATGTATATGTATACAGACGTCTGAGAGAATCAGTAGGTTGAAACGTGAAAATGAGCCTTTCTAGATCAAATTGTTGATTGTTGGAATTTCATGTAACTTTTGTTGGTAATGCTATCTTGTAGGACTACAGATGTCATTAATCCTTGTTTCAAGGTGTCATTGCTATTAGATACCATTGAGATTATGTCATTCCTTTGCTTTTTTCAGTAGCCTAAGATACTGCAGTCTATTAGAGCAAGGACTGTAATTTTTACTGTTTCATGCCCCAGTGCCTACAACAGTGTCTAGCAAGTACCAGACACAGTATGTTTGCTGAATGAATAATGTTGTGACTTAAAATTATCAAATTCTACAAAATTATAATTATTAATAATGATGATAATCAGACATGTTGAAATACTAGAGTAGATAATACCAAAGGTGAAATTTCTGACAGCACTGTTAATGGGAAGGTGACAAGTTAATCTTTGCTAAAATAATCAAAGGTGTGGCATAGCAGACAAAGATGTAAAAGCTATGTCGGGTTCAGTTCAGTTCAGTTCAGTCACTCAGTTGTGTCCGACTCCTTGCGACTGCATGGACTGCAGCATGCCAGGGCTCCCTGTCCATCACCAACTGCCAGAGTTTACTCAAATTCATGTTCATTGAGTCAGTGATGCCATTCAACCATCCCATCCTGTCGTCCCCTTCTCCTCCTGACTTTAATCTTTCTCAGCGTCAGGGTCTTTTCCAATGAATCAGTTCTTTGCATCAGGTGGCCAAAGTATTGGAGTTTCAGCTTCAACATCAGTCCTTCCAATGAATATTCAGGACTAATTTCCTTTAGGATGGACTGGTTGGATCTTCTTGTAGTCCAAGGGACTCTAAAGAGTCTTCTCCAACACCACAGTTCAAAAGCATCAATTCTTCTGCACTCAGCTTTCTTTATGGTCCAACTGTCACATCCATACATGACCACTGGAAAAACCATAGCCTTGACTAGAAAGAAATTTGTTAACAAAATAAGGTCTCTGCTTTTTAACGTGCTGTCTAGGTTGATCATAACTTTTCTCCCAAGGAGCAAGTGTCCTTTCAATTTCATGGCTGCAAGCCACCGTCTGCAGTAATTTTGGAGCCCCTAAAAGTAAAGTCAGTCACTGTTTCCACTGTTTCCCCATCTATTTGCCATGAAGTGATGGGACTGGATGCCATCATCTTAGTTTTCTGAATGTTGAGTTTTAAGCCAACTTTTTCACTCTTGTCTTTCACTTTCATCAAGAGGCTCTTTAGCTCTTCCTCACTTTCTGCCATAATGGTGGTGTCATCTGCATATCTGAGATTATTGATATTTCTCCCAGTAGTCTTGATTCCAGCTTGTTCTTCATCCAGCCCAGCATTTCTCATGATGTACTCTGCATAGAAGTTAAACAGGGTGACAATATACAGCCTTGATGTACTCCTTTCCCTATGTGTCAGGTTAGTGCAGGGCTTATACACGGTTTTATGAATATTTCCTTTAAATTACATGAACTTTTATGTTATAAATGTTTTTAATATTTAAAAATATAGCACATAAAGCCATGTTTAAAGAAAATATTTATAGTGGTATCATCCAGAGAAAAGTAATAAAACTTGACCATATAAATATAATAGCTTCTTATGCCATGATCATTTTTCCTCTGTGATGAAATATTCTTTGAAAACATTCTTTTATATTTTGCTTACTTGTAGGCTGTATGGTATGATTTAAGATATGCAATATAATAACTTAATATATTTATACCTTGTGAAATTATTATCCCAATTAACAATGTATCCATCACCTTCTATAGTTTATGTGTGTATGTGCTAAACACTTTAAAGTTTACTGTCGTAGAAAATTTTAAGTATACAATAAAGTAGTTCAAACTATAATCACCATGCTATACATTAGATCCCAGAACTTATAACTGAAAGTTAATACCGTTTGACAAACATCTCTCCCTTTTTCCCATCCTCTACCCCCAGTAACTGCTGTCTATTTCTGGCTCTATTATTTCAACATTTTTTAGATGCCATGTGTAGATAATATAATGTTTTTCTTTTTACATCTGGCTTACTTTACTTAGCATAAGGTTCTCTAGGTTCATCCATGTTTTTACGAGTGACAGGATCCCTTCTTTGTTATGGCAGAATTGTACATATAACATTTTCTTTATCCATTTACCTGTTAATTGACATTTAGACTTTTTCCATATTTTGTCTATTGTGACTAATGCTTCAATGAACATGGGAATGCAGATGTTTCTTAAAGATAGTAATTTCACTTCCTTTGGTTATATACTCAGAAGTGGGATTGCTAGGTCATATGTTAGTTCTATTTTTAATCTGTTAAGGAATTTTTGTGCATGGTGATTGCATACACTTACACACTTACCAAAACTGTACAAGGTTCCCTTTTCTCCACATCCTTGCCAACAATTATCTCTTGACTTATCGATGATAATAGTTATCCTGCCAGATATGAGGTGATTCCTCATTGTGGTTTTAGTATTTCTCTGATGATTAGTGATGTTGAACAGCTTTCAAACACCTGTTGACTATTTGTATGTCTTCTCTAGAAAAAGGTCTGTTCAGATCTTTTGTAAGTTTTAAAAATTGGATTATTATTGAGTTTTTTCTATTGAGTTGTAGAAGGTTTTAAGTATTTTGAATTTTAAAACTTTATCAGAAGTATAGTTTGCAAATATTATCTCCCAATCTATAGATTACATTACATTTAAGTCTAATTCATGTTGAGTTGGTGTTTGTGAGTGGTATAAGGGTCTGATTTCCTCCTTTTACAAGTAGATTTCCAATTTTTCCAACACTGTTTATTGAAAAGATTATTATTTCCTAATTGTATATTAATCATGCCCTTGACAAAGTTTTTGCTATTGTTGTTCAGTCACTATTGTTGTTCAGTCAGTCATACATGATTGTTTGCGATCCCATGAGCTGTAGCCTGCCAGGCTCCTCTGTCCGTGGGATTTCCCAGGCAAGAATGCTGGAGTGGGTTGCCATTTCCTTCACCAGGGGATAGTCCCAACCCAGGAATTAAAGTCACATCTTCAGTACTGGCAGGCAAGTTCTTTTCCACTGATGCACCAGGCAAGCCCCATCAAATTTCAGTTGACCGTAATGCATGGATTTATTTCTGAGCTTTCTAGTCTGTTCCACCGGTCTATGAGTCTGTTTTTATGCCAGTACTGCACTATTTTGATTAGTATGGCTTTTTGTAATATAGTTTGAAGTCAGCAAATGTGATTCTTCCAGCTTTGTTGTTTCTCAAGATGGTTTTGATTAATTGTTGCTGTTGTTGTGTGTGTGTGTGTGTGGTTCCATATAAATTTTAGGATTTTTTTCTATTTGTGTAAAAAATACCACTGGAATTTTAATAGTGTTTGTATTAAACATGTATATTACTTTGGGTAGTATAGACATTTTTAGCAATATTAAATCTTCTAAGTTGTTAACCTAGGGCCTTTTTTCATTTATTTGTATCTACTTCGATTTTCTTTCATCAGGGTCTCATATTTTCCAGGGTATAAATCTTTCACCACTTTGGATACATTTGCTAAATATTTTGGGCTTTTCAGGTAGCACAAGTGGTAAAGAACCCCCCTGCCAATGCAGGAGATTAAAGAGAAGCGGGTTTGACCCCTGGGGTGGGAAGATTTCCCTTGGAGAAGGAAATGGCTACCCACTCCAGCTTTCTTGCCTGGAGAATCCCATGCACAGAGGAGCCTGGAGAGCTACAGTCCATAGGGCTGCAAATAATTAGACATGACTGAAATGACTTAGCACACACACCCATAAATATTTTATTCTTTTTATTGTTATTGTAAATGGGATTATTTTCTTTATTTTTCAGGTAGTTTGTTGTTAGAGTACAGAAGCATAACTTGATTTTGTATAGTGATTTTTTTTAAAATCCTGAAACTGTAATGAATTCATTTAGTTTTTTGGTAGAATATTTTACATTTTGGATATATGTTTACTTCTGTAGTGTCATTAAACTTTTGTTTTACCATGCTCTATACATGGAATTTAATGCCAGAAACTTGAGCTTCATATTCAACTATTTAAGACTGATTTCCATATTGTAAAACTTTCCATCAACTTCTCATCTAATTTTCAACTGTTGGTAATTGTGAACTGCATTATTATTTTATTAGGGTTGCAAAATGTTGATTTTATAGTTGTATAATTTAGTCAACATATATTAGCTAGAATTCTTTGGCTAAAACTGTCTGTCTTCAATGAGGACAGTTACCTTGAAACAGTGTTTGTAAAAGTAAAGATAAGCTTAATGTTTAGTAATTTCCTTTTATTTGTGATTTTTCAGAGTAAAGATTAGATACCTTCTTTCCATTATCCTATAATATTATGTGTATGTTAGTCAGTCAGTTGTGTCTGACTCTCTGAAACCCCATGGACTCTAGCCCTCTAGCCTCCTCTGTCCTTGGGATTCTCTAGGCAAGAATACTGGAGTGGGTTGCCAGTTCCTTGTCCAACCTATAATATTATAAATTGATTTCAAAATGATACTACTATTACTAATATTTACAGACTAGAGAATAAATGTTAAGATTTTTTATAGGTCCATTTTTGCTTATAACCTATATTCCTCCAGGCAAAATATAGTCAAAATGCTGTGCTGTAAAGTCACTTGAAATCATTCCTCTTTCTGATATATGATTAAATTTGTTCACTTCCATTTTAAAAGTTTATGTATTTTATGTAATTATATTTTTGAAAGTATAAAATACTTTCATTTCCAGTGTTAAAACTATGAAGAAAATTATATTTGGAGAGGTCACACTTTCTATTCCTGTCTCTGATAACTCATTCCCTTTCTCTGTCTAGAATAAACATCATAATAAGTTCTGATATGGCTTTCCAGTATATTCAAATATGTATAATTTTATATCCTCTTCTTTCTTACAAAGAAGGGAACATTTGATTCATGTTATTCTTCAATTTGCTTTTTTTCGCTTTAACTATACATCCTAGTAATCACTTTATTTGCAGTATATAGCAGTGGTTCTTAACGAGGAGAATCCACCTGCTCCCAGAGAGCAGTTGGTAATGTCTGAAGCATTTGGAGGTGTTACAGTTTGAGCCAAGGAGTCATTATTGTCATCTGGTGACTATAGGCCAGAGATGATGCTGAAAATCCTACAATTTACTGGAAAGAAACCAACATGTCAGTAGTGCCAAGACTGACAAACCATATAGGGCCCTGCTTTTCTAGTGTACTTACTTGCCAATTCAAAACATTTGTGTCACCTTAAAGTCTCTTTTTATTAATTAATATTTCTCTTGATTATGAGTCTATTTCTTGCTATGTGTCTAAGAATTTTTAAAAGTATATTCTGAACGGTGTGGATGTTATTTTACAGTGAATCTGGAATCTGTTCTTTTACTTTAGGTGTTCAGTTTTCTTCTGGCAGTTGTATCAAATTATTGCCAGACTATTGATTCTGTCAAGGTTAGATTAAGACTGTGTTAGAATTTATCTATATATTTTTTCTTTAGTTCTTTTACATGACACTCAATCTAATTTGTAATCCTTATTTCTAACTTTTTCTGGCTCTCAGAAAATTTCTAGAGAGTCAGTAGTTTCTTGTATAGTAGCATTTCTTATACTCTTAATTCCTTCCTACAGTTCAGTGATTCCATCTGGAATAATTTTCCATAGCCTGAAGAATTCCTATCAATATTCCTTACAGTTTAAGCATTCTGATGATATGGTGTATGTGCAAATATGTGTGTGTAT
>SJYC01139969.1:0-25008 GCA_006408675.1 Madoqua kirkii | reverse complement strand
ATTGCATTGAATCTATAGATTGCTTTGGGTAGTATACTCATTTTCACTATATTGATTCTTCCAATCCATGAACATGATATATTTCTCCATCTGTTAGTGTCCTCTTTGATTTCTTTCACCAGTGTTTAGTTTTTTATATATAAGTCTTTCATTTCTTTAGGTAGATATATTCCTAAGTATTTTATTCTTTTAGTTGCAGTGATGAATGGAATTGTTTCCGTAATTTCTTTTTTTACTTTCTCATTATTAGTGTATTGAATGCAAGGGATTTCTGTGTGTTGATTTTATATCCTGCAACTTTACTATGTTCATTGGTTGGCTCTAGTAATTTTCTGGTGGAGTCTTTAGGGTTTTCTATGTAGAGGATCATATCACCTGCAAACAGTGAGAGTTTTACTTCTTCTTTTCCAATCTGGATTCCTTTTATTTCTTTTTCTGCTTCGATTGCTGTTGCCAAAACTTCCAGAGCTATGTTGAATAGTAGCGGTGAAAGTGGGCACCCTTGTCTTGTTCCTGACTTTAGGGGAAATGCTTTCAATTTTTCACCATTGAGGATAATGTTTGCTGTGGGTTTGTCATAGATAGCTTTTATTATGTTGAGGTATGTTCCTTCTATTCCTGCTTTCTGGAGAGTTTTTATCATAAATGGATGTTGAATTTTGTCAAAGGCTTTCTATGCATCTATTGAGATAATCATATGGATGACCCAGAGGGATGGTATGGGGAGGGAGGTGGGAGTGGGTTTCAGGATTGGGAACACATGTACACCCATGGTGGATTCTTGTTGATGTATGGCAAAACCAATACAATATTGTAAAGTAAAAATAAATAAATGAAAAAAATAATAATCTTAAACATTTTTCTCTAGATGATAATTGGTAGTTATAATTTGTTAAAAAGAAAGAGATAGCAGGGTGAAGAAGGGAGGGGAGTGATTAGGAAGATTTGTAAAACTTAGCGTAAACACTCTCCACACTCCCTGATTACTTTTAGCTATAATGAAAAATATACAATAGTGTTGGTAAAGAAGATTGGAAATATGATTTGGATTATTTATTTTTTCATTTTTCAAGGTAGAATATATAAAACCATGTACTACCTTATTATACTTTTTGTTGTAAAGAGAGATGACTCTATACATTTTTAAAATTTCACACTAAAATATTAAGTTAAAAATAGAAAAAAGTTCATAAAATGTAAATGTGCAGTTTAACAAATAATTATGATATGAATGGGGCTTCCCTGGTGGCTCAGAGGTTACAAATCCTTGTGTTATATAATACCTTATTACATCTGGGATCATTTTCCTGCTGCTTGAAATATAATCCTTAGAATTTATTTTAGTATGTTATGTTAGTATCATACCTCTTGGTTCTTTGTGTTTGTCTGAAGATGGCTTTGTTTAGCTTCAGTCTTAAAAGGCATTTTTTACATGGTGTAGAATTTTGGCACTTTAATATTTTTCTTTTTGAATATTAAAGCTATAATTCCACTACCTTTTGGTGTCTTGTGAAAAGTGAAAGTGGCTCAGTCATGTCCAGCTCTTTGCGACTCCATGGACTATATAGTCCATGGAATTCTCCAGGCCAGAATACTGGAGTGGGTCACCTTTCCCTTCTCCAGGGGATCTTTCCAATGCAGGAATTGAACCGGGGTCTCCTGCATTGCAGGTGGATTCTTTACCAACTGAGCTATCAGGGTCTTGAACTGGCTATTAAAAATCATTTGTCAGCGTGTCGCTTCTGTCACCGTAACTTTTCATTTTTTCTTTGTCTTTGGTTTTCTGAAGCTTCACCATGCTATAGGTGAATAATTTAGTTTTATTTATGATGCTTTTGGAAGTCTTGAACTTCTTTACACTGAGACTGATGTCTTTGATTATTCTGGACAAAATCTTGTCTATTCAGACAGCCTCTGGTCCATTCTCTTGCCTTTCTTCCTCTAGCATTCTTATTAAACCTATGTTGATCTTTCTGACTGTGTTCTCTCTTTTTATTATCATTTATGGTCTATTCCTCATCTTTTTTTTCTGTCTTTGCTACTTTTCCTAGAATTTTTAATGTATTCTTTTATTTCCTTTATTCTCTTTGCAGCTCTGTCTGACCTGCTGTTGAATCTGTATACCAAGTTCTTCATTTCATTTATTGTACTTCTTATTTCTAGAAGTTCTGTTTGATTTTTTTCTCAAATCTGCTATGCCACTTTATATTCCCTGCATGCACTGTTAATATTATCTTTCAGGTTTTTATTAAAAGAGTGAGTATAGCTATTTTATAGTCTATGACTAATAATTCAGATATATAAAGTCTTTCTTTCAGTTTTTTTTTTTTGTAACTGGTTACCACTCAGTTTCTTCATGTATAGTTATTTTCATGTACTTGTCATTATAATTGACTGTTTACATAGCAGAATAAATTCATGCTTAGTATCTGCTTCTGTCAGGAACTCAGAGAGACTAGGCTCACTTTATCCAAAGACCATGTCTGAGTTTCTCTGGATCCCTTCATCCCCACTTCCAGGCAGTGGGAATCCTGGGCAGTTAGACTGGTTTATTTATGGAAGGAAATGGCAACCCATTCCAGTTTTCTTGCCTGGAAAATCCCATGGACAGAGAAGCCTAGTAGGCTACAGTCCATGGGGTCACAAAGAGTTGGACACGTTGAGCGACTTCACTTTCACTACCCAGTTGGTGATTCCTTTGGGCTATCAGCTTAATATGAGGAATCTACCCATTAGTCTGCCTATGTTGTTAAAGTCCTAGACTGATTTCTGGTCTACTTCCCTCATCTTGAAGGATCTTTAAATCATAAATTGGATTTTCTGGGATTAGCAAATGCTCTCAAGACAAACAGATTCTGTGCTCATTTAACTTACTGGTTCTCATTTATCAGATTTGTACTGGTAGTTTCTTTTAGTTTGTTACCTCTTTGTTGCACTAAAGTTTTTAAAATAGATTTGGTTCAGCATTTTATAGTAGTTTTCAGTGGGAGGATTGGTCTGAACAAGTCAATTGAGCTTTCTTTCGCCCACAGCTTTAAGTTTGTAATACATAGTATTAGCATTATCAGTTGGCAGATCGGAAAACTTGACAAATTAAGTTTTAACTCCATTTTGTGTCAGTTTTCTAGAATTATTGATGTTATCACCATATATTGAGTACCTGTAATGTTCATACATATTCATCCTTGACAAAGAAAATTCTGTAATATGTGAGCTCATGAATGATCTTTGACATTATGCTAACTGAAATAGCCAGTCACAGAAGGACAAATACTACCTGATTCCACTTACATGAAGTGTCTGAAATAGACTGTTAGAAGCAGAGCATAGTTTACTATGAGAGTTACTATGGCAGTGACTAGGGCTTTGGAAGAAGAGAAAGGGGGTGCTAATAAACTGGCATAAAGATTCTGTTATGCAAGGTAAATAAGTTCTAGAGATCTGCTGTACTACATGTGACATAGGTTAACAATACTGTGTTGTTCTCCCCAAAATCCATTGAGAGTAGGGTATCCTATTACATGTTCTTATGCTAAAGCAGTTTTTATTTTTAGTTTCTGTGAGATATAGTTATTAGGGAGCATTACAATGAAGTGATTAATAATGGAGACTGTCCATGATTCACATTCTAGTTCTGCCACTGGCTAACTCTGTGACCTTCCCAAGTTCCTTATTTTGTTATCATTTACATTTTACAGATGAATAAAATACAGCTTAGAGAATGTAATGTGCCAGATTATGTAGCTAGCTAGTGTTCAAGTCAGGCTTTAAATCATCCCAGACAGGCGGTGCTTTTTCTACTATGTGTTCTGGTCAGGCATATATTATTACTGATAAAGCACCTGAAAATTCAAAATACTATCAATTTGTTAATAATGGAATTGATGATGAAAGAGCCTATTCTTTCAACTAAATCATCAGAAAGACTGTTGAATAAAATTCACAAAGAAAGCATCAGTTTCATCAGTGTCCCTTGTTGATGGTGTTCTTTAAGATATTACTAGATTCTCCTTTAATAAAATGCACATGAGCAAATAAGCATGGGAACTATGTGGTATATTTCTTTCTAAGAGAAACAAAATAGAGATTAGCATATTGAGCATTCACGCTGAGTCGCCTCAGTCATGTCCGACTCTTTGTGGCCCTGTGGACTGTTGCCCACCAGGCTCTTCTGTCTGTGGGTTCTCCAGGCAAGAATACTGGAGTGAGTGGCCATGCTCTCGTCCGGAGGATCTTCCTGACCCAGGGATTGAACCCACATCTCTTATGTCTCCTGCACTGGCACTAGTACCATCTGGGAAGCCTGAGTAGGGTATTAAAGACTATGAAAAGACCTGTACTTACAGCAGTAACACCCCAAAATGGGGTACAGCTGAACTTGCAGCTTCCACTGGAGAAAATTTATGAACACTAGCCTATATGATGTGATAAGTATGTTCCTAGAAATGTGTGTGTAAATGAAAATCTTGTAAAACAGTTATATTTTGGGGTAATTTAAAAAAGTGTGTAATTAAAAATAAACACAATTTTATGTAGGAAAAAGTCACCCTTTGATTTATTTGTTAATAAATCTATATTTAATAAGGTTTTCCTAAATGAGGTTATGTCAATGTCTTCCAAATACTATAAAGAGAATATACAAGATTTTTGAAATTTATAACTCAACTTTATTTCTCTTACTATTGAAGGAAAAAGCCAAAATGGTATCTTAAGGCTTGTATTTGTCATCAAGAAATTTTTATACTTTTTATAAAACAATGAAACCACGTTGTAAAGATTAACTGACATGGAACTGAGATGTTATCTGGATTCTTCCTCTTGCCTTTGTTTTGTTGTCGCTGTCATTTTAAAACTCCATTTTGTTCACCATCTGAAACTACAGATGAAATAGATAAAATCTTCGAGTAATGAAAAGTCAAACTGTTCTTTCACTTCTTGTTGCACTTCGTCTTGTCCTAATATCACCTTTGGTTAGAAAAGAAGAATTAAGTATTTTGATTAAATGTGTTGCACAAGACTGGAAAGACAGCATTGAAAAATGGAAAGGATATGGCTTCGGGACTGAGTGCCCTGGATATAAAATTATAAGAAGCATCTGTTACATGCCAGATACAGTGATAAATGTCATATATATGCATTTTCTTATTTGATTTCACAACAACTCTAGTACTTTATAGGTAGCATTTTTAAGAATGAGAGTTGATACTTGGGCAAGTTAAATGACCAGCATAGATGCCATCTTCGTTGTTAAAAGTAGAAGAAGCTGTAGTTCTGTGCTTTATTCTCCAGTGGTCATGAGCTGTAGAGAAATCTACATGGGAAGTAACAGCTGATTGCGGCCTATGTGGCATGTGATCTGTAGAGTAAAGAATTTTACATCGAATATCTGTTTTCAAGGACTGCAACTAGGAAGGAATTATTTTTCTTGGTGTACCATGAAATCTGAAGTTATTTTGCTAGAGAAACTGTTACATGTGGTGTTTAGGTTCCAGGTACATTGTTGATTGAACAAACTTTATGAACTGGTCTGAAAAACTAATCATGATTCTATTTCTTTAGGAGTTACATCCTAACTTAAAAAAGAAGTCATCCATAAGTCTTGTATGTAAAGAAATTCACTTTGAAACTTTAAATTCATAAATCACAAGTTTGATTTTAGATATATTACTTAGATCCATGCTTTAATATAATGTTTCTTTCATTTCCTGGCTATTTTAAGAAAGGAAATTCTCATTTATTTATATCTGCATTTTAAAATCATTGCCTGTATTGTATTTATACACTTAATTTCTCTCAGATGAAACCCTTCATTTCTAAAAGATAGCAGCTTTAACAAGGTAATAATAAAAAAGAACAGGCCCAGAAAATTTGTGGTGTGCTATTCTTTGGTAGAATCTTGAGCAGGTAAATTGATAAAAATTATTTTATTTTGTGCTGTTCGTTTGGGCTCCTCAGGTGGCACTTGTGGTAAAGAACCTGCCTGCCGATTCAGGTTAGAGGTAAGAGACTCAGGTTCGATCCCTGGGTCTGGGAGATCCCCCTGGAGGAGGGCATGGCAACCCACTCCAGTATTCTTGCCTGAAGAATTGCATGGACAGAGGAGCCTGGCATGCTACAGTCCATAGGGTTGCACAGAAATCGGTCACTACCGAAGCAACTTAGCACCCACATATATGCTCTTCATTTCAGTTGAGTTCAGTTCAGTCACTCAGTCGTGTCCGACTCTTTGCAGCCCCATGAATCGTAGCACGCCAAGCCTCCCTGTCCATCACCAACTCCTGGAGTTCACTCAGATTCACGTCCATCGAGTCAGTGATGCCATCCAGCCATCTCATCCTCTGTCATCCCCTTCTCCTCCTGCCCCCAATCCCTCACAGCATCAGTCTTTTCCAATGAGTCAACTCTTCACATGAGGTGGCCAAAGTACTAGAGTTTCAGCTTTAGCATCATTCCTTCCAAAGAAGTCCAAGGGCTGATCTCCTTCAGAATGGACTCGTTGGATCTCCTTGCAGTCCAAGGGACTCTCAAGAGTCTTCTCCAACACCACAGTTCAAAAGCATCAATTCTTTAGCGCTCAGCCTTCTTCACAGTCCAGCTCTCACATCCGTACGTGACCACATGAAAAACCATAGCCTTGACTAGACGGACCTTAGTTGGCAAAGTAATGTCTCTGCTTTTCAATATACCGTCTAGGTTGGTCATAACTTTTCTTCCAAGGAGTAAGCATCTTTTAATTTCATGGCTCCAGTCACCATCTGCAGTGATTTTGGAGACCAAAAAAATAAAGTCTGACACTGTTTCCACTGTTTCCCTATCTATTTCCCATGAAGTGATGGGACCGTTAGGCTGGTCTTTTTCATTTAAGTGATGTACCAAACCTTGGCTACGTCTATTAAATATATCTTAAATAATTGTATTTTTACCAAAAGTATTTTATTTTCTGAACTTGGTTAATAATAGTTAATAATAATAACAGTTAATAATAGTAACAGCCAATGGTTAGTCATTTAATAGACATTTACCGACAGGGGTGCAGTGAAAACTTCACAAATCTTTGTTTGTGTGGTCCAGTGTGAACAAAGGACTGACCATATGTTGCATTTTTATTTATACCCTGATGCACACAATAAATTATACAGTGCTTCCCTTCCATACAGTTATAAAGGCTGCATACCCACCTGCACATTAGAGGAGTATCTTAATGTTTTTTGAAAGAACTTTATTAAACAATTGCAAACTTATAAAAAAGTTAAAAGTTGAATATCAAGGTGTTTTTGTTTTCCTCAAGAAGTATATAAGAGCAAGTTGCTTATTAATGGTATTACTGTTATTCCTGTTAAACAGACACTATTCAAATGTTTTTCCAATAATGTCCCTATGACCAAAGGATCCAGTGTAGATTCACTTACTGCATTTAATCATCATGCTTCTTTAGTCTCTTTCAATCTAGATCAGTTCTTCAGTCTTTCCTTGGCTTTCATAACTATGACAGTTTAAAATATCATAGTTATTTTGTAGAAGTTCTCTGTGTTTGGGTTTGTTGAATGTTTTCTGGTGCTAAGACTCAGGATATGCATCTTTGGCAGAAATGTCACAGAAGTACTGCGTTCTCATTGCTGTGTTCTCATTGCATTCTATCAGGTGGCATATTTTGATTCATCCCATTACTGATGATGTTCACTTCGATTGCTTGATTTTAGGGTGTCTAACTACAGTAACTACTGTACAGTTACTCTTTTTGTTTCCCCCTTTTGTAATTAATATATACTTTTTGTGTGGGATGGGGATACTTTGAAACTAAGTATAATATTTATTAGACTTTCAACTTATTCATTTATTTATTTATATAATAACATGGATTCATGTTTTGTATTTTTTCTCAGTGTATTATAATCTGTTAATATCTTGTTTATTTTGAGATTAAAATTGTCTCCGTTTTGGCCAATGGAGTTACATTCAGGATGGGTCTCTGTCTTTTTCCATGTCCTCCTCACTCATTGAGTACTTCCTTGCTTCAGCCATGACAAGATATTTCAGACTCATCATGTACTTTACCTGCCCCAGTCCCTGGAATCAGCCATTTCTCCAAAGAAGACTGGTTCTTTTTAATAGAAATAATATTTAGAAGAGATGGGAGCTTTAGGTAAATTCATTGCTATTAGACTGTCACCATTAGTTGTCACTTTTCCGAGGCCCTCTTAGTGGACATACATGTATATATTTTTTGTCATGGATTTCTTAATATCTGTAGTTGAAAACCATGAGTTCATACCAGTATATCTAGTTCTAAACCAATACCAAAGAGTTCATTCTGCATATTTGTATTTCCTTTCTCTGCTAGTGAGAAACCTGTCTTCTATTATCTTTATATTATCTACTGTCTTTTATTCTTTGATTTGTCTCCTTAAAAGCAACCATTTTCCAATCTTCCTCACATAATTGCTTTCCTCACCCCACTCAGGTTTTAACTCCACATGCCTGGCTGCCCTCATTACCCCGTGTGGACACCCTTGTCAGCCTACCTGTGCTCTGAAACCCCATACCTAGCTGGCCCTGTGCTTAGATTTCCTTCCTCCTGGACTCTGACGCACTCCTCTGGTTTACCAGATGTGTGAATGGCTTCCTCACTCCTTTCAAGCTGACACCTATGGCTGGACCACCCCTGAAATGTGCACACTTCTCTTACTCTCCTTGGATTCTGACATCTCACTTGGGCAGCCACTGCACATAGATACCCTCCTTGCTCTACCTGGACCCCAACTCTCCATGCCAGGCCAACCACTGAGAAGAGATTCCCCTTGGGTTCTAGATTCCTGTGTGATCCATCATCCTCAGCCCATTCAGGCTCTGCTGCCTCATGCCAGGAAGCTTTCTCACTCACCCTTCTTATCCTGCCCGGCTCCAACACCTAGCTCTGCCCACTACTGTTCCCCTCCCCCCAACTCCTGGCACACATCCCCATCTTGGTGGGCTTCACATAATGGCTTACAACTGTAAAGAAAGGGAGAAGGGGAAGGGCCAAAAGGTTTATTATTAAATTATTTAAGTTGTGCTCTGAAGTGTTTTATTCAGAGGATCAATTTGCTAATTACTATAATGAAAATCAGAGTAAAAAGTAGAATGTGACATACAAAAATCATTTTATTAGGATGGTTTTTAAATTACCTGAGTTTACTTATATGCCCTGAACTACCTCCATTGATTAATTGTTTTAAGATCAAGAAAGAGATCAAGAGACTAAAAGTTCCATGTCTATTCCCGGTCATAGCATGTATAAACCAGGGATTCCCAACCTCCAGAATCTAATGCCTTGATGCTGAGGTGGAGTTAATGTAATAATAATAATATAAGTAAAATGCACAATATAAGTAATGTGCTTGACTCATCCTGAAACCATTCCACCCTCCCAGTCTGTAGCAAAATTGTCTTCCACAAAACCGGTCCCTGGTGCCAAAAATGTTGGGGACGGCTACTACAAACTATTAGTTGAATATCATCTTGTCCTGACTGCTTTCTTTCATTTGATGTTGTCATTGAATATGGTAATATGAGTAGGAAGGACCTTTACATATGTTCTTAGATAAAGCAAAAACAATTGTAAAAATAATTAAAATGTATAAGGACCTTAAATAAACACATATTTATACCTTCACTTTTTTCTCATTTAAATAGAAGAATCTTCATTTTGGCTTCCCTTATATGGTAACATGTGCTGCCGACTAGTCGCCCAACCAACCTGTATGGCTGAGGATGTATTTGCAGGATTTCTTAATGAGCAGGTTAGAAGACCCTACAACAGTTATAGCTCTAATTTAGATCTTAGTGGCAATTGTTTGGCCTTTTGCTATTGAGAAGTGTTTTCTTTTTTTATATGTATATAATCATCTCTTGAATGGCAGCTTCCTCATTGTTAGACATAGAATAGGAGTGATAAGGTGGGAAGGGGAAGGGCCTTAATACAATTTTGATGGCTAAGGAGCTGCCTCTCCAGGTTCCTCTGCTTCATTAATAGCATCAACGGGATAATTGCTAACAGAGGACTACTTGGGGAAGCTGATGAGGACTTCTCAAACCTTTCCCATAAAGACCTTTCTGGCAGACAGCTTTCAGCACAGTTTTGGCCTCTAGGCTTCCAAGCTGCCTCTGTGCAACATACTCCTTATTTATTTATAACTATAGTTATTTATATTCAGTAAATAATTAATTATGGGCTTAAATGAATCAATAGCTTTTTTAAAAAGATTCCATTAAGAGGAAAGAAAATTTGCATTTATACAGGGAAGTCCGTGTTCTGAGAACAGTAAGGGAAAGTTATATTTTGAATATTGAGTTATTTTTATAATTTTCCTGAGTCATTCGGTGAATTGCTGTGGAATTCCAAGCATTAATTTTTAATAGGCTAGCTTCTCTTAAATTGTATTGATTTATGATTTTATGTGCATGAGTTATGTGATAATCATTACTTCCCTTATGCATAATACTTTGAAGAATTCAAAACATTTCTTCTCTGATACTAACTTTTTGACTTTGGGCTACTAACTTATTGTATGGTAAATTAATTGGGTAGCTATCATATTAACATCTTTAAAAACTAATTGATAATTCAAGTATTTTGCTGAGTTTAGAGTTAAGATGATAAATAATGATTTAAAGTTGAGAATTTCTTGATTTTTCTTTTTCAGCAAATGGTTGGAGGTCTTATTTGTTGGAGACGATTGTATTGTGTTTTAAGAGGGGGTAAACTCTATTGTTTTTACACTCCAGAAGAAATTGAAGCTAAAGTGGAACCAGCTTTGATAGTGTCTGTTAACAAGGTAAATAAAATGCTATTTTGAAGATAAAGATACAATATTTTATGAAATTATTTTCTATTACATTTCACACTGTTGCCATCTTATTTACAAAAAAGGGAAGAACTGCTAAAAATAGATCATAAAGATAATTTAATCTTATTTTTCTACTTACAGAACTTATCTGGTAAAGGAAATACTGTATATTTTCTAAGAAAATGTAGTAATTGGAGATCTATACCAGCAAATAAATCTTAAAGCAGAGAATGTGACCTGATGCTAACAGGTGGTTTAAATTTTTTATGAATGTATAATTAAGAGATCATATAAACAACATGTTACAGTAATATTCTGTTTCTAGTTAATGCTTAAATGAACCCATAAAAATAAATTCCTGAGTATACTTTTGATTTCTTATGGGATTGATGGACAGTTGTTCAGCCTTCTTCCAGAAGAATACACATACACACAAATATACGGGTTTGATAAAAAGGAGATTATAAAATTTCAGTTTGAAGTTTTTCACCCAGAAATCTGCAGGAAAAATTTTCAGTCTAAGGCATACTTATTTTATCTCACCATCTTAAGTTTGTCTATCCTCCCTCCAAGTCTAGGGTTTATTAGAGAGTTTTCCTTCCTTCTTTATAGCATTCCAGCTCTAGAATTAAATTAGCATTTCTAGATTAGAAGATCATATTTTCCTCTATGAACTACAATTGTTTCTAGTTGTTTAACTTTGCTTGCCTTCAATGTGTGGTAAAACATGAGCCATCACATCTGTTAACTGTTCTACTTGCCTTTATCTTTTGAGAAAAAATGTTAGTATATGTCCTGAAAAAACATGTAGATACTGGTCTGCTAGTGTATAAAGATCTAGTTAATTTCTGTGATCTTTCCAGGAATGACATTTGATCTGTTTCTGCCCTGCTTTTAGAGATGATGCCACTTTTTCTTAAAGGAAATCCTATAGTGAGACCTTTTATTATGTAATGAAATCCACTTAATTTATCTGTTGTATTAGACTTACTGCATTGTGATCAGAAAAGATGCTTGGAGCTGTCTCTTATACACATCTAGATGTGTATAAGAGACAGGTGTAGAAATAGAGTAGTTCATAATACTCCTGTATTTTCATTTTAATGTTCATGGATCAGGGATGATCACTTCTCTTTCAATTCTACTATTAGTGATTTGTGTCTTCTCTGTTCCCCTTGGTTAGCCTGGCTAGGGTTTTATCAATTTTATTGAACTTTCCAACAAACTAGCTGTTAAAATATATATATATATATACTACTTTTAATTTCATTGATTTCTACCCCCAAATTTTATTATTTTCTTTCTTTTTCTATCTGCATATTTATAATGTTTTTCTTTCTCTAGTTTCCTAAGGTGGCATTTTAGATTATTGATTTTATATCTTATTTCTAAAATGTGTATTTCTTTTAAGCAGGGTGTTTGCTGCATCCCACAGATTTTGATAAGTTGAATTTTCATTTTCATTTCATTTAGTTCAAAATATTTTTCATACTAAGACTTTTTCTTATCCATTGTGTTATTTAGAAGTATGTTGAATAATCTCTAAATGTTTGTAATTTTCCAGCTATCTTTATGTTGTTTATTTCTAGTTTAATTCCATTTTGATCTGAGAGCATATGTAGTATGATGCCCCTATGCAAAATTTGTTCAGAGTGTGGTTTATGGTTGAGAATGTGGTCTGTCTTGGTAAATATTTCATGTGACTGTCAACTGGAAAAAAATGCCGAGAGTTATATTTTTATTCAGCAGATATTCTGAGGACTTCAAGCCCCAGATGCAGCATCTCAGATAATGCTGAGAAACTGTTCTGAAGAGTCAGAATATGTAAGAGTTTTTACAACAAAAGTCCAGGTGATCAGAACATCAAAAAGTTACCGTTGTAAAAGGAAAGCAATTATCTCAAATTAAAGAATTTAGCACTTTGGTATATGTAGAAAGATGCAAGAGTCTGTGTTTACTGAAACCATTCCGTTGATATGCGCCTCAGCAATTTATGGCCAATGCTTTGTGTTTTCTCATCCTGAGTCTGCTCAGGGTGAAATGTTGAGGTGTCTGTAGAAGTTGGCTTTCTTTTTTCCAGCCTGAGTTCCCTCAGGGCTCCTTGGGGTTGGGGCAACTTTGTAATGTGGGGGCTTGATGGCTGCAACAGCCTGTGTTAACTGATATGGCAGATGGTAGTTCAGTTCATATGACCTTGAGAATGTATATTCTGCTGCTGTTTAAAATAGTCTATATGCCTTGTGTGCTTAGTTACTCAGTTGTTTTCAATTCTTTGCGACCCCAAGAACTGTAGCCCACCAGGCTCCTCTGTCCATGGGGAGTCTCCAGGCAAGAATACTGGAGTGGTTTGCCATGCCCTCCTCCAAAGGATCTTCCCAACCCAAGACTCCCACAGTGCAGGTGGATTGTTTGCCATCTGAGCCACCAGGGAAGCCCAGGAATACTGGAGTGGGTAGCCTATCTTTTCTCTAGGAGATCTTGACCCAGGCATCAAACCAGGGTCTCCTGCATTACAGATGGATTCTTAACCAGCTGAGCTACCAGGGAAGCCTGTCTATATATCTTTGTATTTATGCTTAGTTGCTCAGTCATGTCCAACTCTTTACGGTCCCGTTCACAGGTGGATTGTTTGCCATCTGAGCCACCAGGGAAGCCCAGGAATACTGGAGTGGGTAGCCTATCTTTTCTCTAGGAGATCTTGACCCAGGCATCAAACCAGGGTCTCCTGCATTACAGATGGATTCTTAACCAGCTGAGCTACCAGGGAAGCCTGTCTATATATCTTTGTATTTATGCTTAGTTGCTCAGTCATGTCCAACTCTTTACGGTCCCGTTCACTGTAGCCTGCCAAGCTCCTCTGTCCATGGGGATTCTCCAGGTAAGAATACTGGAGTGGGTTGCCATGCCCTCTTATATCCTACTGAGGGATGGTATGACCTAGTTAAGCTATATCTTTACTTCTGTTGTTGTACCCATCAGTTCCTGATAAAGATGTTTGTGAAATCTCCATTGTAATAATGAGTTTTAAAATATTTTCCTAGCAGTTCTATCATTTTTCGGCCTCATCTATTTTGATGCTCCATTTTTAAGTGCATACTTATTAAAGATGTGTCTGTTTGGAGAAATGATCACCCCATTTTCTTTAGCTAATGCCCCTCTTTCCTTGTTTTAAAGTCTGCTTTGAGATAAATATAGCTACCACAGCTTTGTTTTGATTAATGTTAGCATGGCATACCTTTATCTATCATTTTAATTTTTTTCTATGTCTTTATATTGTATTTCTTGTAAGCAACATATAGTTGGCATCATACTTTTTAAAATCATTTTATCAGTCTTTGTATTTATGTGTTTAGACTACTCATATTTAACATGATTATTGGTATAGGTGGATTAGTATAACTGTCCTATTAATTTTACTTGTTCTTTTTTTCTTTCCCTTTTTTCTATTTTCTATGATTTAAATTGAGCAATTTTGTATGATTCTGTTTTCTCCTCTCTTTTAATGTTACTAGAGTCGGACTCAACTGAGTGACTGAGCACACACACAACATACTTTAATTTGTCTTTTTAGCAATTACTATAGATTTTATAGCATGCCTTTTTAAATTTTAATTTTATTATTTTTGATATATAGCTGATTTACAATGTTGTATGAGTTTCAGGCATACAACATAGTGATTTAAATTTCGTATAGGTTACACCATTTAAAATTATTATAAAATGCTAGCTATATTCCCTGTGTGTAGAAAAGCAATTATATTATTTTCCTTCTCTTTGAATGACTTCTTGTTGTTCTCTGACCTTTCTAGATTTGCTCATCTTCTGTCATGAATTTTGAAAAATTCATAGCCATTATTTGTTCAAATATTTCTTGTTATCATTTGTCTCTTCAAGTGTTTCAAATTCTTTTTAAATTTTTATTTATTTTTTTAAATTAATTAATTTTATTGGAGGCTAATTACAATATTGTAGTGGTTTTTGCTATACATTGACATGAATCAGCCATGGGTGTACACGTGTTCCCCATCCTGAACCCCTCTCACCTCCCTCCCCATCACTTCCCCCAGGGTCATCCCAGTGCACCAGCCCTGAGCACACTGTCTCATGCATCAAACCTAGACTGGCAATCTATTTCACATATGATAATGTGCATATTTCAATGTTATCCTCTCACATCATCCCACCCTCGCCTTCCCCACAGAGTGCAAAAGCCTGTTGTTTACATCTGTGTCTCTTTTGCTTTCTCACATATAGGGTCATCATTACCATCTCTCTAAATTCCATATATATGCATTAATATACTGTATTGGTATTTTTCTTTCTGACTTACTTCATGCTGTATAATAGGCGCCAGTTTCATTCATCTCATTAGAATAGATTCAAATGGATTCCTTTCAATAGCTGAGTAATATTCCATTATGTATATGTACCACAGCCTTCTTATCCATTCATGGGCCAATGGAAATCTGGGTTGCTTCTATGTCCTGGCCATTGTAAACAGTGCTGCAATGAACATTGGGGTACACATGTCTCTTTCAATTCTGGTTTCCTTGGTGTGTATGCACAGCAGTGGGATTGCTGTGTTGTATGGCAGTTCTACTTCCAGTTTTCTTAAGGAATCTCCATGCTGTTCTCCACAGTGGCTGTATTATTTTGCCTTCAGACCAACAGTGTAAGAGGGTTCCATTTTCTCTACACCCTCTCCAGCATTTATTATTTGTAGACTTTTTGATAGCAGCCATTATGATCAGTGTGAAATGGTACCTCGTTGTGGTTTTGATTTGCATTTCTCTGATAATGAGTTCATGGGAAATATATGGGGAAACAGTGTCAGACTTTATTTTGGGAGGCTCCAAAATCACTGCAGATGGTGATTGCAGCCACAAAATTAAAAGACACTTACTCCTTGGAAGGAAAGTTATGACCAACCAAGATAGCATATTGAAAAGCAGAGACATTACATTGCCAACAAAGGTCCGTCTAGTCAAGGCTATGGTTTTTCCAGTAGTCATGTATGGATGTGAGCTGGACTGTGAAGAAAACTGAGCGCCAAAGAATTGATGCTTTTGAACTGTGGTGTTGGAGAAGACTCTTGAGAGTCTCTTGCATTGCAAGGAGATCCAACCAGTCCATTCTGAAGATCAGCCCTGGGATTGCTTTGGAAGGGATGATGCTAAAGCTGAAATTCCAATACTTTGGCCACCTCATGTGAAGCATTGACTCATTGGAAAAGACTCTGATGCTGGGAGGGATTGGGGTCAGGAGGAAAAGGGGACGACAGAGGATGAGATGACTGGATGGTATCACCGACTCGATGGACAAGAGTTTGGGTGAACTCCAGGAGTTGGTGATGAACAGGGAGGCCTGGGGTGCTGCAATTCACGAGGTTGCAAAGAGTCAGACATGACTGAGTGACTGAACTCAACTGAACTGAGTGATGTTGAGCATCTTTTCGCGTGTTTGTTAGTTATCTATATGTCTTCTTTGGAGAAACAAATGGATAAGAAAGATGTGGTACATATACACAATGGAATATTACTCAGCCTCCATATGTTGGCATTTTTAATGGTTTTTCCCCATAATTGACATCTAATCTTACTGCATTGTGATCAGAAAAGATGCTTGGAGTGATTTCAGATTTTTTGAACTTACCAAGGCTAGATTTATGGCCCAGGATGTGATCTATCCTGGAGAAGGTTTCATGTGCCCTTGAGAAAAAGGTGAAATTCATTGTTTTAGAGTGAAATATCCTATAGATATCAACTAGGTCTAACTGGTCCACTGTATCATTTAAAGTTTGTGTTTCCTTGTTAATTTTCTGTTTAGTTGATCTATCCATAGATGTGAATAGGGTATTAAAGTCTCCCACTATTATTGTGCTACTGTTAACTTCCCTTTTCATACTTGGTAGCATTTGCTTTACATATTGTGGTGCTCTTATGTTGGGTGCATATATATTTATGTATATTTATAATTGTTATATCTTCTTTTGAATCGATCCTTTGGTCATTGTGTAGTGTCCTTCTTTGTCTCTTTTCACAGCCTTTATTTCAAAATCTATTTTATCTGATATCAATATTGCTACTCCTGCTTTCTTTTGGTCTCTGTTTGTGTGGAATATCTTTTTCCAGCCTTTCACTTTTAGTCTGTACATGTTGCTTGTTCTGAGTTGGATCTCTGTAGACAGCATATATAGGGGTCTTGTTTTTGTATCCATTCAGCCAGTCTTTGTCTTTTGGTTGGGGAATTCAATCCATTTACATCTAAGGTAATCATTGATAAGTATAATCCCATTGCCATTTACTTTGCTGTTTTGAGTTCGAGTTTATACACCTTTTCTGTGTTTCCTGTCTAGAGAAGATCCTTTATCATTTGTTGAAGAGCTGGTTTGTTGGCACTGAATTCTCTCAGCTTTAGTTTGTCTGTAAAGCTTTTGATTTCTCCTTCACATTTGAATGAGATCCTTCCTCAGTACAGTAATCTGGGTTGTAGGTTTTTCTCTTTCATCACTTTAAGTATGTCCTGCCATTCCCTTCCAGAGAAGGCCATGAAGTACTGAAGTACTCCACTCCAGTACTCTTGCCTGGAAAATCCCATGGATGGAGAAGCCTGGTGGGCTACAGTCCATGGGGTCGCTAAAAGTCAGACATGACTGAAGCAACTTAGCAGCAGCAGCAGCAGTAGCAGCAGCCATTCCCTTCTGGCCTGAAAAGTTTCTATTGAAGGATCACCTATTATCCTTATGGGGATCCCCTTATGGATTATTTGTTGTTTTTCCCTTGTTGCTTTTAATATTTGTTCTTTGTGTTTGATCTTCATTAATTTTATTAATATGTTTTTAATGGAAGTTTTCAACTATTATCTTCTCAAATATTTTCTCACAGTCTTTCTTTTTGTCGCTGGAACTCCTATGATTCGAATATTGGGTCATTTGACATTGTCCCAGAGGTCTCTCAGGTTGTCCTCATTTCTTTTAATTTTTGTTTTCTTTTTTCCTCTCTTCATTTATTTCCACCATTCTACCTTCCATCTCACTTATCCTATCTTCTGCCTCAGTTATTCTACTGTTGATTCCCTCCAGAGTGATTTTGAACTCAGTTATTGCATTATTCATTATTGATTTGGAGAAGGCAATGGCAACCCACTCCAGTACTCTTCTTGCCTGGAGAATCCCACTGAAGATGGAGCCTGGTGGGCTGGCATCTATGGAGTTGCACAGAGTTGGACACGACTGAGGTGACTTAACAGTAGCAGCAGCAACAGCAGTAGCATTATTGATTGACTCTTATTTCTTCTAGGTCCTTGTTAAACATTTTTTGCATCTTCTCAACCCGTAACTCTGTTTTGTTTTCAAGATTTTGGGTCATTTTTACTATTATTATTCTGAATTCATTTTCAAGTAGACTCCCTACCTCCTCCTCTTCTGTTTGGTTTGGTGGGCATTTATCATGTTCCTTTACCTGCTGAATATTTCTCTTCCTTTTCATCTTGTTTAGATTGCTATGTTTGAGGTAGCCTTTCTGTATGCTGGAAGTTTGTGGTTCCTCTTTGTCGTGGATGTTCCTCCCTGTGGGTGGGGTTGGATGAGTGGCTTCTCAAGGTTTCTTCATTAGGAAAGCTTGTGCTGGTGTTCTGGTTGGTGGAGCTGGATCTCTTCTCTCTGGAGTGCAATGAAGTGTCCAGTAGTGAGTTTTGAGGTGTCTATGGGTTTGGTGTGACTTTTTGCCACCTGTATTTTAATGTTCAATGTTATGTTCCTGCGTTGTTGGAGAATTAGCTTGGTGTGTCTTGCTCTGAAACTTGTTGGCTCTTGGGTGGAGCTTGGTTTCAGTGTAGGTATGGAGGCTTTTGATGAGTTCTTATTGAATAATGTTCCCTCGAGTCAGGAGTTTTCTGGTGTTCTCAAGTTTTGAATTTAAGCCTCCTACTTCTGCCTTTCAGTTTTATTCTTACAGTAGCCTCGAGACTTCTCCATCCATACAACACTGATGATAAAACGTCTAGGTTAATGGTGAACAGATTCTAGGTGAGGGACACCCAGAGAGGTTCAGAGTTACATGGACAAGAGAAAAGGGAGGAGGGAGATAGAGGTGACCAGGAGGAGAAGAGGGGGAATCAAAAGGGGAGAGAGCAGTCTAGCCAGTAGTCAATTCCCTATGTGCTCTCCACAGTCTTGAACACTCAGAGAGGTTCACAGAGTTACATAGAGAAGAGAAGAGGGAGGAAGGGGATAGAGGTGACCAGGAGGTAAGAGGGGGAGTCAAAAGGAGAGAGACAGATCTAGTTAGTAATCAGTTCCCTACATGTTCTCCACAGCCTGGAACACTGAAAGAGATCCACAGAGTTGGGTAGAGAAGAGAAGAGGGAGGAGGTAGATAGAAGTGACTTGTGGGAGAAAAAGGAGAGTCAAAAGTGGGAAAGAGCAATCAAACCAGTAATCACACTCTTAAGTAAGAAAGGACACTGCAGATTGGATTTTTAAAGGTACAAAATTGAAAACAAATAACAAAAAGCAGAGATTAAAAATCTAGAGTAGAGGTTAGACTCTCAAAAATACAATATTAAAAAAACCAAAACAATATCACAAAAATTATAAAATATATATATATATATATGAAATTTGTCTTAAAAATAGTGTCTTTTTTTGCAAGTTAATAGTAGGCTATAAAAATGAAAATTAAAGAAGTAATGAACTTAAAAATTAAAAAAAAAAGTGATAATAGTAAAATATATCTAGGAATTTCTCTGGAGCTGTTGAGGACAGTGTGGTCAATTTAGTTTCAGATAGTTCCTTGTTTCAACTTATACTTCTTCTCAAGGTCTATAGGCCCTTTCCAATGTTGTCAGTGCTAACTATGGGGTTTTAATCTGTTGCACCTGTCACTTCCAGAGCGGTTGCCTCTTCTTTCTTCATTTTGGCTTCCTCTGTTTGCAAGTCTCTTCAGTGTCTAATTTCAGCACTGACACAATGGCGTGAAGATGGTCACTTATTTAGGCTCACTTGTTCAATTGTGCTGTGGGGCGGGAGGAACACTGCAAACAAATATCACTGGTGTGTGTGGGGAGTGCTTGTAGTGTCTGGGCCATACTGGGTTTGCCCCCCGACTCACTGCGTGTGTGCTTTCCCAGTCTACACTGCTCAGGCTCCAGGTTACTCCGCAGGGGAACTGTCTAAAATGAGCCCTGGGTTGCATGCACTTCCCAGGACTAAGTTGCTCAGGTTCAGGTTCTCAGGTACTCCACAAAGGCACAGATTCTGTTGTGCCTGCATTTTGTGCCCTTCCCAGGTCTGAGCAGCTCAGGCAACCAGATGCTTGGTGAGTGCACTCTCCCAGTTGGGCGGTGTATCTTATCACCTCCCCGGTCCCAGCCCCTTGGTTTCCTGTGTGTACAGGGAAAACGCTGTCCCAGGTGTGTTGTGTGTCTCCTCTGGGGAGCTGATTTCTGCAACCCTCCTGGCAGATGTCACCCATCCAGGATTGCAGGAAGACTTGGTTAGCAACTGGGAGCCTGCTCACAGTTTGGTGGAGGATGCCATCTCTGGGGCCCAGATTGCCTCTCATGTTCTGGCTCTGGCTGTCCCCTGCCTGCCTCTCTGTCTCTGGTGGGGGGATGGGCCGGTCCACAGCCAGCTAGCTCTCCTCTGGTATTCACTCAATCCTTTGTTCTGTGAGTGGGCCAGGCTGTGCCTTAGAGATTTTTGCAGGGAAGTTCACTCTCTCTTCCGCCCCCCCCACCTCTTTTTTTTTTTTCTCTCTCTGGCTTTCCCACAGTTTGGCTTGCTATCTCACATTATCTCCCTCAGATTGTCCTCAGGGCATTCAAGCCCACCCTAAGCCTGCCGCCCCCACCTCCCCATTTAGCGCCTGCTTACCACTGGCCTACACAAGCATCTGGGCTACTTCTCTGCTAGGAGTTGTGGTTAGCTGTGTAAGCTACTGGGTTTTAAGCAGGGTTTAGTAGGTTTAAGTAGGGTATAAGCTGTTTGTTTGTTTTTTCCTCCCAGTTATGTTGTCCTCTGAAATTCCAAAACTCCCTACAGCCCCACTGTTGTGCGGGTTTCCTGGTGTTTGGAAACTTCTCCTTCATGACTCCCTCCCAGGGATGGGTCTCCATCCCTAATTCTTTTGTCTCCTTTTATATTTTGTCCTACCTCCATTTGAAGAGAATGGGCTGCCTTTCTGGGTGCCTGGTGTCCTCTGCCAGCGTTCAGAAGTTGTTTTGTGGAATTTTCTCAGCGTTCAAATAATCTTTCAATGAATTTGTGGGGGAGAAAGTGGTTTCCCTGTCCTATTCCTCTGCCATTTTAGGACTGCCCCCACCCCCAGTGTTCCAAATTTTTTAGAAATTGCATCTTTTTACTTCTACCCCAGCAGTACTTTCTTTTTATTCTGAAATCTAATACTTATTCTCTTTATACTTAAAGTAAAAATCAACATTTTTTTTCTAGACAATTAAATATTTCAATTTAGATTTTATCACATTAAGTCTTTCCTTGGTATTTGCATTGCTGACCACACTACCTTTTTGGCATTCTTTATCTCTGTGATTTCTAGTGTTTTGAGTATTCCCCTAGACTATTCTAGCCCTTGTTTTCTCTAAACCTTCTCACCCAATTTGGAGATACTATTCTGAGAAAACAGTGGTTTTCTAACCTTTTACTGTTAAAGAACAGTTGGACTCTTCAATTTGTCTGTCTCATCTATCTGATCTCAACTATTGACACTCATCTTTCCTGAGTCTTTAATTCTGAACTGCTTTGAGGATGATTCTTGTTTCTCACTAGAGAGTGTCTCATTTTAACCTCAGAGTATCTTTTTATGCTTTTTCTCTTCCTAGATGCTGTGCCTTGCTTTTTCCTGGAATGCTTCTACTTGTCTTGCCATCTATTACAGTCCATTCAAATTTACATTTCCTTCCAATATAGGACTTATTACAAATAAGAGCAACTCTCTTCCCCCTTCAGATATTTCTTTCCCAGTTATCTAACAATATCTTTATCCGGAGAGTTATTCAACTAGAATTGTTTTAGTTGATGTCTTCTTTTCTGTATTTAAAGCACTTCAAAGATATAGATTATATCTTGTTCTTTGTTGTGGTCCCAGTGCTTTAGGGCTTCTTTGGAGGATTCATAGTATGTACGAAATAAATACTTTTGTTTTATTCAACTTTATCAAGTCATATAAAATACATTCATACAGTTTACTCATATGAAGATAAAGAGGATAGTTTTAAAATCTCAAAATTTTAAGCTGCCAGTGAGCTTAGTGGAAATATTGGCCATTAAGCCTTAAGTGAAAGCGAAAGTGAAATTGTTCAGTCGTTTCTGACTCTTTGCGACCTGTGGACTGTAGCCCATCAAGCTCCGCAGTCCATGGGATTCTCCAGGCAAGAATACTGGCGTGGGTTGACATTTCCTTCTCCACTAGGCCTTCAGTTCAGTTCAGTTCAGTCGCTCAGTCGTGTCCAACTCTTTGTGACCCCATGAGTTGCAGTGCACCAGGCCTCCCTGTCCATCACCAACTCTGGCTACCTAATTCTCTTACTGTTAAAGGTTGGTTCAAGGGAAAGCCTGAAGTCCTCTTAAACAGTGGGGTGTTGATACCTTCAGTCCTAGAATAAAGATAAGACCTGACAATGGGAGGGAGAAGGTGAAAAGTAAGGGAGTATCAGGCTATGTGGCTCAGTGGGGTAAAGAATCCGCCTGCAGTGTAGGAGATGCAGGAGACATGGGTTTGATCCCTAGGTCAGGAAGATCCCCTGGAGGAAGACATGGCAACCCACCTCAGTATTCTTGCCTGAAAAATTCCATGGACAGAAGATCCTGGCAGGCTACCGTCTGTAGGTTCACAAAGCCTGGGGCACAACTGGAGTGACTGGTACACTTGCATGTTTCCCTCTTTACTTCTGGCCTCATCCTTACATTTATGTTCTGATGCTGTTTTTTAAATCTGTTTCCTTGCCTACCCAAATAACCCTCCTTTCCCTGTTGTCATAGGCATGACCACATATAACCATTGAAGAGTGAGAGACAAGGCTGATAAAATACCTGTGATGTTGCAAGTGTGAAGTAAAGCTCAATTTTGACTAGAGAGGGTCAAAGTAGGAGATAGTGATTTGTTTCTTTCCCCTATTATTACTCTACCTAGAGCTTCCCTATAAACATCTTAGTAGACCTGAGGAAAACAAGGGAAAAAACATGACCACATAAACAGGACAAATTCCAGTCTTCAGTTTTTTGGGACTTTGTTACCTTTTCCTAAACTCAATATGCAGATGCAAAACTCCTCTATAAAATAAATAGTAAACATATAAATCTATAGGATGAAGCAGAGTATAGTCTGATTCACAGATACTAAGAGAAATTATTAAATACCAAGCCTACTTAAGATTTTATATTGGAGATTTGTAAAGCTTAATCATCACAAATTTCCTTCCAGCTAAAAATTGCCATATAGTAAAATGACAACGATGGTGGAGCTGATGATGAAAATCATTAATTAAGCTAATTTTTTTAAACTTTACAACATTGTATATTGTAAAGTAAAAAAAAAAATTAAGCTGGTTTTTAACTTAGTCATATCTCTTTGTGCAATCTCAGGTAGAGATAAATTATCACCTCTTTTCTTGTAGTCTTAAACTAGCTTGCTAAAAAGTAAAGATGCATGATATAAAAGTTAGTAACCATACTAGTTTCCTAGGTCTGTCATAACCAAGTTCTACAAACTGGGTGAGGTTTAAAATGCTGATTCAGCTTTGAAATTACAAGAAAGTGGAATAGTAGTTTAAAGAACAATAATATACAAGAGAAACAGACAAATAACATGAGGATTTGAAACTTTTTTATTCATTCACATACCCAGCTACTTTCTCACTTAATGTGCCTCTATTAATGTATTTGTTTGCTTGGTGGTGTATGAAGCAATAATTCTTTTTTAGCATGGTAATACACTGCACATTGACATTTTCAGAAATACTTTGGTATACTCATAAAAATTAAACATAAACTAGAATCTATGTTTATATATCATTCTTATTAATTACAAAAGTTTCTCATACTAAAATAGTTTATTTGAGAACCTATTTACTAGTAGTTAAGATGAAACAGATTATTAATATGTGTTTACAGTGTATACTATAAATTATTTTAGATATGTTATTCTGATAGTCCTTGCATTTATAAGCTTCTTGGAGAAAGGAAAGTTATCATGTACATTCTTGGAAATCTCTAAATGACATAACACAATGTTGAAAATAAAATGTATGCTCAGGAAAAACAATAATTTGACTTCAGTTATTTTTAATTATCATTAAAATTTCACTTTGATTACTTGCTTGGAAAGAAAGCTGAATATGTTATTAGAATATTTACTGACACTTATACCATGAGAAATAACTGACAACCCAGTGTGGTCTCAGTCCCATATTATTGTTTCTTTATCAAATGAGAATAGCGTGGGGACTAAATAATTATGCTCATTTTTAGTGTTAAACTGATTCAACATGCTGCTTCTAGAAGGCTGTATTTCAGAATTTATGCTTTGAGGTAAATATAATGTCTTTGTCTAACCCTTTCTGAGAGAACAGTCTATCAATATTTAATTTGACCAGCCAAAGAAAGTATTAACATAGCATTAAACCATTTATGAGTTTGGCTCAGTCTTGGATTTCCTTATTACATGTAGTTAAAATTTATCAACAAGAACATTATGGGTGCGTGTTTGTTATCTTAATAATTCTAATTAACTTCTGGTAATTGCTGAGAATCTGCAAGTAACTAACTCTTTCTATTTTTCATTGTTATAGTTTCCAACAATCAGCAGAGAAATTAATAAAATAAGCCTGTGAGTAATAAAACAATGCAGACCAACTAAGTTTTCTTTCCATTGCAGAATATACAAATCAATGCAAATATTCTATATATAAATATTTGAAAACCAGAAGTTCCAGGACAGCAATAGGAAAATATGGGAATTCTTTTAAATATTATATACATACGTGCATATACAAATGTGTGCATGTGATTCTTTTAAAGGAACTTTTCTTATTATTACTAATGACTGAGATATGTGATTCTAAGAATAGCATTTCCACTGATAACAGGTCTATCTTTGGTGCTTAATTCATATCAGTCTTGCTATAATGGGCATAAATTGTGAAGATACACAGGACTGAGCTACAC
>SJYC01139968.1:0-19288 GCA_006408675.1 Madoqua kirkii | reverse complement strand
AAGTAGAAGGTATTTGTAATGTAAATTATGTTTTATTTAAAAATATGAAAGATAGAATTCACCTGTGAAGCAGTCTGGTCCTAAACTTTTATTTTTTGAAGTTCCTTAATCACAGTTTCAATCTCAGTACTGGTGACTTGTCTCTTCGTATTTTCTATTACTTCCTGGTTCAGTCTTGGAAGGTTGTATGTTTCTAAGAATTTGTCCATTTTTTCAGGCTGTTCATTTGGTTAGTGGCTAGTTGCTTGTAGTAATATCTTATGAAGTGAAGTGAAGTGAAGTTGCTCAGTCGCGTCCGACTCTTTGTGACCCCGTGGACTGTAGCCCACCAGAATCCTCGGTCCATGGGATTCTCCAGGCAAGTGGAGTGGGTTGCCATTTCCTTCTCCAGGGGATCTTCCTGACCCAGGGATCGAACCCAGGTCTCCTGCATTGCAGGCAGATGCTTCAACCTCTGAGCAACCAGGGATTTCTGTGGTGTCGGTTGTAGCCTCTCCCTTTTCATTTCTGATGTTATTAATTTAGGCCCTCCCTTTTTTTTTCTTGATGAGTTTGACTAAAAATTTATCAATTTTATTTATTTTCTCTAAGAATGAACTTTTAGTTTTATTGATCTTTTCTATTGTTTTCTATTTTGATTCTGTTTATTTCAACTCTTATTTTTATTATTTTTTTCCCTTCACTAACTTTGGGTTTTATTCTTCTTTCTCTAGTTGCTTTAGGAGTAAGGTTAGGTTACTTATTTGAAGTTTTTCTTGAAGCTTTAGGTAAGATTGTATTGCTATCAACTTTCCTCTTAGAACTGCTTTTGCTGCATCCCATAGGTTTTGGGTCAACATGTTTCATTGTGATAGTCTTCAAATATTTTTTAAATTCCTCTTTGATTTCTTCAATGATTCATTGGCTGTTTAGTAACATATTGATTGGTCTCCATGTGTCTGTGCTTTTTACTTTTTTTTTTCCTGTAATTTCTCATGTTATAGCTTTGAGGTTGGAAAAGATGTTTGATATGATTTCAGCTTTCTAAAATTTACTGAGGCTTTATTTGTAACCCAAGATGTGATTTATCTTGAAGAATGTTCCAGGTACATTCAGTGAACACTTGAGAAGAAAGTATATTCTGCTGTTGTTGCATGGAATATCCTATAGATATTAACTAAGTTTATCTAGCGTAATGTGTCATTTAAGACTTTTTGTTTCCAAATTAATTTTATGTCTGGATGATTTATCTATTGGTTTAACTGGGCTGTTAAAGTCCCTCACTATTGTGTTATTGTCAACTTCCCCTATTATGGCAGTTAGTATTTATTTGATTTATATATTGAGGTGCTCCTGTGTTGGGTACATCTATATTTACAATTGTTATATCTTCTTCTTAGATCAGTCCCTTGATCTTTATGTAGTATTCTTCTTGTCTCTTGTTGCAGTCTTTATTTTAGAGTCTATTTTTTATATGAGTATTGCTATTCCAACTTTCTGTTGATTTTCAGTTTCATGGGATATTTTTTTCTATCTCTTCACTTTCAGTTTATATGTGTCCCTAGTCTAAAGTGGGTCTCTTGTGGACAGCATATTTATAGGTTTTGTAAATTGTTTTATTTAAACATATGAAAGAAAATAAAAATAAATGGAGCAATTTCCAGTTATTGTTGGAAAGACTCAATATTGTAAAAATAACATTAACTGAGTGTGAACAAGCTCCGGGAGTTGGTGATGGACAGGGAAGCCTGGAGTGCTGCAGTGCATGGGGTCACAAAAAGTCAGACACAACTGAGTGAACTAACTGAACTGATAAAACAACAGGGTAATGATAAAATCCTAATAGATCAATTAATAGAATTTGGCAAATGATCTCAATATTGCTATGCAAGTGAACAGAGCGTGAAAAGCCAAGAAACATTCTAATATACAATATGTCTTTGGATCTTGCTTGTTATTGATTCTGACTTTTTTTTCTGTTTTTTTTTTTTTTTTAATGTAGAGTGTTTTCTATATAACATTTAAGGCAATATTAGGTATTATATTTAATTCTATCATTTTATCATGTATTTTCTGCTTATTCCCTTCATTTTACTTATTTTTCTATTCCTACTTTTCTGACTTCTTTTTAGAATATTTTATCTTTTGAAAAATTTAATTTTAGATCCTCTGTAGGTTTTTTAGCTATACCAGTTTGCATATGTTTTAATGGTTGCTCTCAGTATTACTTTCAAAGGCTGTGAAAGTTCTAAATTTTTACCTGATTTGCAAGCTAACAAATTAGCTTGCTGCAATATCATGGATGCTGGCAGAAGACATTTCTGGGTCAGATATAAAGGATTCTTTATTACTCATAGTAATAGTAGTTGACAGTGCATCAGGAATATATATCGTGAGACCCATTTCTCATAGGACAACATGATGAGAATCAGATGACATTTGTATGTATACTGAATTGCATAACAGAAGATGGACCCTACCCTGGTGATTTAGTCAGTAAAGAGTCTGCCAGCAATGCAGGAGACCCGGTTCAATATCTGGGTCAGAGAGATCCCTTGGAGGAGGAAATGGAAACCCACTCCAGTATTCTGGCCTGGAGAATCCCACAGACAGAGGAGCCTGGTGGGCTACAGTCTATGCGGTCGCAAGAGTCGGACACGATTGAGCTACTAAGCCCACCTACCTAGATGTACCCTGTTTATTTTATAATAGGGCTGTAAATCTGCCTGCCCTTTGCTTTGGAGGATACATTATCCTTATTAGACTACAGTTAGTATGCCTGCCCCAATGCTCCAGAAGGATTCACTACATATCCGAATACTGCTTGCTTTACAAATAGCCTTGAAAAGATAATCTGGAGCAACGATAGAAGTCACCTTTATGCACAGATTATGTGGAATGTGAGAGACGCAGAAAGAGTTGTCTTCCAGAGTACACATGCTTCCTGTCTATACAGAAGAACATTTTCCCTGAATACATCACACCATTGACTACTCTGATTAATTGAACTGAGAAAAAATTTACTCAGTTCATCTCATGAAGCATTTTATATTTACTAGCAAGCAGTGGGATGTGTTCCATTGCAGTATAAACCTTGACCAGGCTCACAAACAGCTGGATGCATCTCTTACACCATCTCAACCTACACTTGAAAGCCAGGTGGCTTTCTTAGTAAGTTTTTGGATTGACATTTTACTCTACTATGGCCCTCATGGACTAGTGATGGGGTACATGGTGAGTAATGTACTCAAACCAGTGGTCATTATTCTTATAATCTAAAACCATTTCAGTTCAATGGAAAGTCCAAATGGCTAAACTAGAATTAAGTTAGGATTTCCTAGACTCTTTTTTGACTGTGTTGCTACTTATAGACAGCATCAAGTAATCTGAACAGGCATTTCTGACAGGAGAGAAAAGAAGCATCATGTTCTGGAATGTTCAACTTGAAATCCCAAATTTTCAACATAGATCTAAATGACTCCCTATTCCTTTGTCCTGATTTTTGACCAGGAAGTGGCTGAGAGGCTATGATCTTTTTCTTGATCTAAGTGTCTTATGAATTTGTAGTGCAAAAGGAGATTAGGGAGATAGAGTCAGAAATCTTTTGACTTTATCTCAGTCTTGAGTTTATTTTTGAGGATGCCATCCAGTTCTCAAGTATACCAGATTCACATGGATGGTAGGGAGAGTGTCATGTCCATTAAAAACTTTCAGTGTCAGCTCATTATTGTTTCATTACAAAAGTTGAGTGAATGCAAAAATAATCTGATGAAAATGCAAATGAGAGATGAAAATATAGCAAAAATTAATTTCATGGGTCATAGCTGTAGTGCCAGAGTTAACTAATTAGACTGCAGTACCATCATGGTAACTTGAAAAATAGGAGTGACAGCCTCAGCTTCAGAAATCATGAGTCCTTTACTTTATACCCTGTGTGTGATAGTGGCTATGTTGCCATTCTTGTACAGTGGTTCTGGGAAGAAATGGAAACAGTCCAGGGAGTGCAGACTCAGTCAGCAGCTTGATTCTAGTTGGTTTTATTAGAGAATGGATCTTTTCTACCATGTCCATGTAAGTGACCCAAATAGTCTGACAGCAGCTGAAATGTGTTTCTCTATAGTCTGTGGACTCAAAGAAGGTTAGTTTTAATCTGACAGTCTAGTTTTTCAAGTGGCTAATCAAAGAGCAAGACTATTTGCAATAACCCAAGAGTCATATAGCTGTAAAATTTCTAAAATGAAGAACAGAGCTGTAACAGCCTTGAGTTCTGACTGTTGGGAGTGACCACACCTGCTTCAATTCTCCATGTCTAGAAATGAAATAGGAGGTTGCCCAGTCCACACACTGGCTTTCCATTTAGCTAAAGCATTGGTATAGATTATGTCACAGGTATTTAGGAGAGCATTTGTGAATCAAAGGCATATTGCAAGTAAAGGATGAAGTTTTCTCCCAAAGAACAGTTGCTAGTTTTCCATGTAGAGCCAAGATGGTGTTAGGGCAGGACTGGTTATGCACTTGAATAAGCAATTTCCCTTTGACAAATGTGGCTAATTAGGTCCTCCTTACCTTGTTAGTTTTTGAGTCCATTTGATCCAGCCCAAAATAGGAAATCAGAATGGAGAATGACAGATTTCCATGTGTCACACATTCAGCTTCCACAAGTGCCCAGTGACCAGCTGTTAGCTGAGCCACATAAAGAGGATAGCAAGTCCAACCTCCAAAGTGTTGCCTTCTCATGGAAGCTCCCTGCATTTGGTAGGTTTTCCAATTGGTCAAATCATCAGTGACAGTGATGGAGATTTATGGCTCAAAGAGGTATTGTTACTGTGGGATCCCAAAGTTTCTAGCATAAGTCTGCCTGTGGCTTGTCAGGATGGTCCCCTCTGCCTCTTACAAGCATGTAAATATCAATAGTGGTTTTATAGTTAGTTGTTGAAGCCACAGCAGTAATACATTGAATCAGCTCTTTAAGATTGATTCTCATCTGCAAGGTTACATTAGGTTCCCTTCCTATAGTGAACTCTGATCAAACTGCATTAGCTGATTCTGGACATACACTACAATGTGAAACTGGATAAGATTTTAACTTGAGAACCTGTTACAAATAAAGCTACATGTTTGGATCGCTCCTCTCCTGCACATCTCTTTAGTATACTGTGATACATGTGGATGACTTTTGTTCTTTGGGGACAAGGCACTCTTAGTGCTACTATTAAATCTTTCCCCTTAAAGCATCTGAGGTCAGACTAAAAGTGTTGGGAGCTATCCAGATGGGGAGGGGAGAGCACACCACCACCCGAGTAGGTAGGAGACATTTACTTTCAGTTTGGAGTGGTTGGGCAGCTGCTCAGAGCTAAAACTGGATCAATTTCTAATGTTTTCTACTTACCAGAATCTCTGTTCATCACTTCTGATAGCACTTATTTCTCCTGTGGGGGCTTCTTGACTCAGAAGTTGTTCTGGAACTACAGTGAGGGAACATGACATTCACTTTCAGCAAAACAAAGTTTATGGAGGTGCCAAAGACTCTCGAGCAACCAAGATAAAGTAGTATTTTAAAACTATTTTAAAAGATAGAAAATGAATGCAGAAACCCCATGGTGAACAAAATACCAAATTTGAAGATATTATCTGACTCTGCAGTTAGATGATTTACTCTCTTGTTCTACCCTAATCCTGTCAGATTCTGTTTTACAGATGCTGGAAAAAAACATGAGACTCCTGAGCGAGAAGCCAAGGACTTGTCCGCTGAAAGTGTAGCCAATAGCTTGAGCTTTATGTTTGCATCAGAGCACTTTTACCCTGAGTCCCTTGAAGATGATATGGAGGGACCGGATAGGTGCTGCATGTGTGGCAGAGGATCTTGTGCGCAGCTAAGGAACTCCGAGCTTAGAGAACCTGAATCTTTTCTAGTGGACAAAGCCAGGCTGATGCTCCAGAGGAAGACAGCATGTTAATTATAGTAGACAGAGAACAAACCTGCTACTTGTTCCAAAAAGAGATAGTGTATCTTCATAGGCTTTCTCCTATACAACATTGCTGGTAAACTAGGCTGGAAAAAGGCTCTGCTTAAAGGATATGTAGAAATGTGGTAACTCATAGAGGATCCAGTAAATATCCACTAAAACACTTAATAATAGAATGGGTAACTTCTGAATCAATAGATGAAAAAAGGAGGCATCATGAAATTGTTCCTACTCAATTCAAATATATAATAAAAATAATAACAAAAAGTATGGTCAGATTAAATTTACTTGGGAAAGCAAAATATTCTCAGGTGGGTTAAATAAAATCTAGTTATATTGTCTTTGAAAGATGAAGACCTAACCCTCTTATTCCTCCCTTATGATGTCTAATTCCTGTTTTTATTTAACAAACACATAGCGCTTATTATTTTTCTGGGTCAGTTCTGCATGTTTTATAAATTAATTTAATTCTTATAATAACCAAAAGAGGTTGTACTGCTACTATTACCCATTCATTTACCGATCAAGAAAAATGAGATACAAGGAGGTTAAGTGAATTTCCCCAGGCCATTTGTTGGTACCTGATCAAGACAAGGTTTGAAGCCTGTCTTTGTAGCTCCAGGGATCTCCTCTCTTACCATACTCTGCTTCCTCTTCAATTCTTGTAAACATTATGCCTGTCTTCAACCTCTGCCACAACCACCCTCAGTTTCTCAGAAATCATTGTAGTATCTCAAAGACTTAAACTATTAATGTTGCCAGAAAAATGGAAAGTTGAAGACTTGAGAGATTTATACCTGTGAACATTAAGTACAAAGGACCTAGAGTAGCTCTGTGCAGACCAGATAAAATATACTTGAGTAAAATCAAAGCAAAATAAAACAATCTCTGAGGGATAGGGTAAATAAAATAAATTCACAAATAGAATATAATTTTTTCTGAAGCTGTATGCAGAGTAATAATATAGCCTCAAAATATATGAAATAAAATCTAACAAAACAATTTGGTTAAAGAGGCAAATTATTTGAATAAATAGGCAAATCTAAAACCATCATGGAAAATGTTAATAAATGTGAGTTTATATCATCTTTTCACTTGATGAAAGTGAAAGAAGAGAGCGAAAAAGTTGGCTTATGACTGAGTGACTGAGTTACAAAATCAGGAGACTGTGTTCCTCCATGATGCAATAAATGGTTAAGGACTAACCTTCACAGCATAAGAAAAATCTATAAAACTGGACAAAAATATAAGGAAACAGTTTAAATGTATTCAGGCAGGAGTTAAGATCACACAAGCCCTATGTCTAAATATCATGACATTGAGGGTCAGGTCTTCAAAATTATGAGCTTTGAGGGAAAGCAAAGATCCAGTTCATAACAATCTCACAATAAAATTAGGTTGTAATGGATGCACATTTTTATCATTCCCATCCCCCCAAACCAGAAACAAATCTTTCCCAGAATCTCATGCTACTTTCCATTTATTGCCTTATCTTTCTCTTCCATTTTTGGTTTTCAAATGTCTTATGATTTAGAAAGACTGACAATTTCCACTATGTACCTCTAGTTACTGCTTGTCCAATCTAGTGTTGATCTCAACCACATTATCAAAGCCACCAGTGACCTTTGTATTGCTAAGTCAATGTGTATTCTTCAATCTTCTTTTTGACAGGATCACTTTCTGTATCTTGAAACACTCTGTTCTTTTAGCTTTTGTTATACCACACATAACCTTTTTGTGCCCTCCTCACCACACCCCACCATGTCTCAGAGGGTTCCTTGTTTAGAGATGCAATTTTATAATACTATTAAACTGTATCATATGTACATATGCACATACATATGAAACCACAGACTGCCAGATTCTCAAAGTCTTTGTTTACTTGCCATTCTTAGATATACCATAGACGTTTTTCCCTGAGTCATTTTTAATTTAAAACAAAACAAAACAAAACATCTTATTGAGGTATGATTGATGTGTAAAAAGCTGAATAATTTTAGTGTATGCAACTCAGTTGAGTTTAGGGCTCTGTATATAGCTATGAAGCATGATAGGAATGGGGTCCCTGTGATGGGATTAGTTAAAGTAAAAATTGCTCAGTTGTGTATGACTCTTTTGGACCCCATGGGCTATACAGTCCATGGAATTCTCCAGGCTAGAATACTGGAGTGAGTAGCTGCTCCCTTCTTCAAGGGATCTTCCCAACCCAAGAATCAAACCCAGGTCTCCTACATTGCAGGTGGACTTTTTAATCAGCTGAGCCACAAAGGAAGCCCATGTGATGGGATTAGTCTCTTATCAAAAGAGGAAGAGAGATCAGAACTCAGCAGCATGTAAAGATGAAACAAGAAGACAGCTCTCTACAAGTCAGGAATAGGGGCTTCACCAAGAACTAAATCTGTTGGCACCTTGATCTTGGTTTCTCAATTTCCAGTACTGTGAAAAAATTATGATTAGCCAAAAAAAAAAAAAAAAGAGAGAGAGAGAGAGAAAGGGAAAATAAACTAGTTGAAAATGGTGTGAGGAGTGATATGAACTAAATATTCAGCAGTATTCTGATAAATATTTATCCTTAGTTCAAATGATCTAGACTAATGCACATAAAATAGACATATGATCCTCAAAAAAAATTTAGGTGTCATATTAGAGAAGTTCAGAATCACTCGTAAGTTGTGATGTTGATTTTTTCTTTAAATCTCCTTTAAGAGGAAAATGTAGATGTATCAGTTCAGTTCAGTTGCTCAGTCACGTCAAACTCTTTGTGACCCTATGAATCTCAGTAGGCCAGGCCTCCCTGTGCATCACCAGCTCCCGGAGTTTACCCAAACCCATGTGCATGGAGTCGGTGATGCCATCCAGCCATCTCATTCTTTGTCATCCCCTTCTCCTTCTGCCCACAATCTTTCCCAGCCTCAGGGTCTTTTCAAATGAGTAAGCTCTTCTCAGCAGGTGGCCAAAGTTTTGGAGTTTCACCTTCAACATCAGTCCCCTCCAATGAGCACCCAGGACTGATCTCCTTTAGGATGGACTGGTTGGATCTCCTTGGAGTCCAAGGGACTCTTAAGAGTCTTCTCCAACACCACAGTTTAAAAGCATGAATTCTTTGGTGCTCAGCTTTCTTCATAGTCCAACTCTCACATCCATACATGACTACTGGAAAAATCATAGCCTTGACTAGACGGACCTTTGTTGGCAAAGTAATCTCTCTGCTTTTTAATATGCTGTCTAGGTTGGTTATAACTTTCCTTCCAAGGAGTAAGCATCTTTTAATTTCATGGCTGCGATAACCATCTACAGTGATTTTGGAGCCCAGAAAAATAAAGTCAGCCACTGTTTCCCCATCTGTTTTCAGTGAGTGATGGGACCAGATTCCATGATCTTAGTTTTCTGAATGTTGAATTTTAAGCCAACTTTTTCACTCTCTTCTTTCACTTTCATCAAGAGGCTCTTTAGTTCTTCATTTTCTGCCATAAGGGTGGTGTCATCTGCATATCCAATATTATCTGCATATTGATATTTCTCCCGGCAATTTTGATTCCAGCTTGTGTTTCTTCTAGCCCAGCATTTCTCAGTATGTACTCTGCATATAAGTTCAATAAGCAGGGTGACAATATACAGCCTTGACATTCTCCTTTTCCTATTTGAAACCAATCTGTTGTTCCATGTCTGGTTCTAACTGTTGCCTCCTACCTGCATACAGGTTTCTCAAGAGGCATGTCAGGTGGTCTGGTATTCCCATCTTTCTCAGAATTTTCCACAGTTTATTGTAGTCCACACAGTCAAAGGCTTTGACATAGTCAATGAAGCAGAAATAGATGTTTTTCTGGAACTCTCCTGCTTTTTCCATGATCCAGGAGATGCTGGCAATTTGATTTCTGGTTCCTCTGCCTTTTCTAAAACCAGATTGAGCATCTGGAGTTCAAGGTTCTCGTATTACTGAAGCCTGGCTTGGAGAATTTTGAGCATTACTTTACTAGCGTGTGAGATGAGTGCAATTGTGAAGTAGTTTGTGCATTCTTTGGCATTATCTTTCTTTGGCGTCTGCCCTGGTGGCTCAGAGGTTAAAGCCTCTGCCTGCAATGCAGAAGACTTTGGTTCAGTCCCTGGGTCTAGAAGATCCCCTGGAAAAGGAAATGGCAACCCATTCCAGTATTCTTGCCTGGAGAATCCCATGGATGGAGGAGCCCGGTGGGCTACAGTTCATGGGGTTGCAAAGAGTCAGATATGACTGAGTTACTTTACTTTCACTTTCTTTTTTTCACTTCCTTTGTGATTGGAATGAAAACTGACCTTTTCCAGTCTGGTGGCCATTGCTGAGTTTTCCAAATTTGCTGGCATATTAAGTGCAGCACTTTCACAGCATCATCTTTCAGGATTTATAATAGCTCAACTGGAATTCCATCTCCTCATCTTTCAGGATTTGAAATAGCTCAACTGGAATTCCATCTCCTCCACTAGCTTTGTTCATAGTGATACTTCCTAAGGGCCACTTGACTTCACATCCCAGGATATCTGGCTCTAGGTGAGTGATCACACCATCGTGATTATCTGGGTTGTGAAGATCTTTTTTTGTCCAGTTCTTATGTGTATTCTTGCCACCTCTTAATATCTTCTGGTTCTGTTAGGTCCCTACCATTTCGGTTCTTTGAGCCCGCCTTTGCATGAAATGTTCCCTTGGTATCTCTAATTTTCTTGAAGAGATCACTAGTCTTTCCCATTCTATTGTTTTCCTCTATTTCTTTCCACTAATCACTGAGGACGTCTTTCTTATCCCTCCTTCCTATTCTCTGGAACTCGGCATTGAAATCGGTATATCTTTCCTTTTCTCCTTTGCTTTTTCTGCTTCCTTTTTATCCACAAGTATTTGTAAGGTCTCCTCAGACAGCCATTTTGCTTTTTTGTATTTCTTTTCTGGGGGACAATCTTGATTCTGTCTCATGCACAATGTCACAAACCTCTGTCCATAGTTCATCAGACACTCTGTCTCTCAGATCTAGTCCCTTAAATCTTTCACACTTCCACTGTATACTCATAAGGGATTTGGTTTAGATCATACCTGAATGGTCTAGTGGTTTTCTCCACTTTCTTCAATTTCATTATAAATTAGGCAGTAAGGAGTTCATGATCCGAGCCACAGTCAGCTTCCAGTCATTTTGCTGACTGTATAGAGCTTCTCCATCTTGGCTGCAAAGATTATAATCAATCTCATTTCGATGTTGACCTTCTGGTGTTATCCATGTATAGAGTCTTCTCTTGTGTTGTTAGAAGAGGGTATTTGCTATGACCAGTGCGTTCTCTTCGCAAAACTCTATTAGATTTTGCCCTGCTTCATTCTGTACTTGAAGGCCAAATTTGCTTGTTACTCCAGGTGTTTCTTGACTTCCTACTTTTGCATTCCAGTCCCCTATAATGAAAAGGACATCTTTCTTGGTGTTAGTTCTAGAAGGTCTTGTAGGTCTTAATAGAACCATTTCATTTACTTTCAGCTTCTTCAATGTTACTGGTTGGGCCATAGACTTAGATTACCCTGATATTGAATGGTTACCTTGGAAACAAAGATTATTCTGTTATTTTACATTTTGGACTCTTATCGACTATGATGGCTACTCCATTTCTTCTAAGGGATTCTTGGCCATAGTAGTAGATATAATGGTCATCTGAGTTAAATTCACCCATTTCAGTTCATCTTAGTTCACTGATTCCTAGAATATCAACGTTCACTTTTGTCATCTCCTGTTTGACCACGTCCAATTTGCCTTGATTCATGGACCTAACATTCCAGGTTCCTATGCAATATTCCTCTTTACAGCATCAAACCTTGCTTTCATCATCAGTCCCATTCACAAGTGGGTGTTGTTTTTGCTTTGGCTCCATCCCTTCATTTTTTCTTGAGTTTTTTCTCTAAACCTATCACTTCTCTTCATTCCTATCCTCTTATAATTTGTAAACATAATATGCCTAAAATATGGATTCAAGTGTTGGTAAAGTCAGTAGCGGGAAAGTGTTACACAGCTCTAAGACCTGAAGTTGCTTATATACTAACCCTCTGAACTAAAATATTTGGAGTATTCACCTAGGTGTATAGCCATAGTGACCTGATGTAATGTGGGAAAAAATATTAGAACTTCTATCTACTTGGATTATATATTCAGTTCAGTTCAGTCGCTTAGTCGTGTCTGACTCTCTGCAACCCCATGGACTGTAGCCTGGCAGGCTTCTCTGTCCATGGGATTCTCCAGGCAAGAATACTGGAGTGGGTTGCCATTTCCTACTCTAGCATTAGAGTTTGCTTTTCTCTAAATATATTTAGACTGTGTGTTAAACTTTATACTGTAGATAAAAAAAAACAAAATAAACTTGTTTGTTCTTGTAATCTGAAGCTAATTGTCTTAACAATGTAGCCATGCCAATAAATTGCAATACAAGAAGATTATAAACTGATGGTTAGATGTTAATAACAGTAACACAGAACATTAAGGCAAGTGACATTTACATAAGTATCTTGATCTTAATACATGTAATTTACATATGAAAATTTAATCACCATAGAGATAAACAGCTGCAATGTTTAATTAAACTCTCCACACAAAATCAGCTTGCAAGAAGTAGTTTGTCACTGCTAATTCATCACAATTCTCTTAAGTATTCTTTAAAATAAAAATGCAAAATAAATGACTCTTATTGATAATTTAACTTCTGGTTACTTTGTATTTTAATTGTATCATCAAAGCCTGTTGAGAATACGATAAAGATTTTAGGTTCATATTCACTCTGTTTAGAAGGCAAAGCACAAACATATAGAGAACAAATGTATTTGTTTACAAACTTATGAGAGTCACCAGCACAACAGCACTAAAGGATAATTTAAGAAATTTTAATGCTCAAATAAGTTGTGGGTAATGAAGGGATATAAGAATCTTTCTCAATGGTATTTTGAAGACAGAATGAATTATAGCAAAAATTAATGCCAACATTAGCCAGAAAAGGAGTAATAACTGCTAGCCTAGAAAACATAAACTAAGACATTTTAAGTGAATTTTAAGATTTCAGAGACTGAACAGAAAAGAGAATGGTTAATACATAAATGCTGTAGAAAGTCATCTTTGGGAAATAGGACATAAGCAAATGGAAGATTTTGTTTCCATGCATCTTATTTGGATAAACAGATGCATTTATTCATTAATTTACTTAAGAAAGAAAATTCTTGCTATATAACAGCAATAATGGTTTACACTAGCAGAAAATAGTTAGCTTTTAACTACTTAAAAGCTTTTGGTTAGCTTTTACTGTGATGTTTAGGTTGATTGCAGCTTTTTATGTATAGATACTCAAAATGTAGAAATAGGAAATAATTAGATATATTCATGGTAAAGCAAAAGCTTCTAATAATCAGCACTATGCTCCAAGCCTCTAATTTTTTGCTCTTCAGTTGACCACATTATAAATAGAATGCATAGCACTCACTTAAGTAAAAATAAAATTAATTTGAATCTTGGAAAGTGGACATTGTTCATGAGTTGGTCCCTAAGATAGGTTTTTAATGTTGAGGGCATCCAAGTTCTATCTCAAAATGTTTCTATAAATCACTAAGCTTGTAACAGTTGTCAGGGAAAAATAAAATCTATCTTTTCCAAGTGTACCAATAGTATATTATAAATTATATTATTAATTTCAAGAATTTTGTTTTCTTTTAAACTGACCTTTTTTTCAGTAAATTAATAGCATGGTGAATACTTTATAGTCTGATATATATGAAGAAATTAATCCAAAACTTTCAGATCTGTAAGAACAAAACCATGTCGTGAAGTAAACTGGAGTACGTAATATCTGAGTGACCCATGGCATCACCAACTCAATGGACATGAGTTTGAGTAAACTCTAGGAGCTGGTGATGAACAGGGAGGCCTGGTGTGTTGTAGTCCATGGGGTCACAAAAAGTCAGACATGACTGAGCAACTGAACTGAACTGATAGCACAGGAAACTCTGCTCAGTTATGTGGTAGCCTGGATGGAAGGGGGGTTTGGTCAGAATGGATACATGTATATGCATGGCTGAGTCCCTTTGCTGTTCACCTGAAATTATCACAACATTATTAATTGGCTATACTCCAATATAAAATGAAAAGTTTTAAAAAACAAACAAAAAAATACTTTATTCTGTATTTTTTCCCATTGAAGTGGATACAATTCATGGAGAGAAATCCTTTGTAAGAAAAATAGTTTCACTTACCTTTTCTTTTCTGGATTAGTGAGCCAAATATTACAGCTGCCCATGTTATCAAAATGCCATGAGAGAATTTAGTAGAAGAGAAGCCAATAATGTAGTCAGATTGTGACATTTAAATGAGTGTTTTTACTGTTCCATCAAAATTAATGATTAACTTCAGCATTAGAAGCATGTATTTATATAGTAGAGGGAAATTTTCCCACCATCTCTTCAGAGCAAAAGTAACCCTATGGCGTTATAAATATATATTTTAGACTAAGAGAAAAGATTGATCCCACAGGATCTCTCTCTTCTCCAACCATTGATGATGTCAGTTGAGTCTCTGATTAGCTGCTGACATTTGAAATTATGGGGGGTCAGCAAGGTTAATGAAAGCTTTCTTTATATAACTATGTCCCCATTGCCTCTGTGCCTTCCTAGGCTTTTGGCTTGTTTGCTGATCTCAAAAAGCAAGGCAAAAATAAGAATACACATCAAGAGAAGTGTAGTCTGAGCACTCATCTATTGATGATTTCTAATGCTGTTATTTAACAAGGAAAGGGAAGGTTAATGAATAGTGACTTATTTAGGAATGCTTGAGTACAAAGGGTCTAGTTAATAACCTCAGTGACCCTGTTTAGGATAAACTCCATGTGGATGAAAATATTTCAATAGAATTGTCTGGACTAAATTTTTTCTGCCTTTAAGTGACAGAGTTACATAAATTTTCCATTTTATAATGTTGAGTCATCATCTGTTGAGGTAAGGAGATGGCATAAAGCTGAATTAAGTTTCCTGACTCATCGATCATAGTGTCTTAGAGATATAGAGGGCCCTTGAGACCACATTTGGTGTTTTTCAAATTGTATTCTTTGACACTTTCAGGTTCCCCAGTGTGATCTTGTTGCAAGTTGCTGTATAGGAGAGGAAAGAGGTGCTTGAGGCTCCCATTCTTATCGTGTTTATTATGCCACCTAGGATGTCATGTAATAAAAGGCTTTGCTGGCCAAATAAACTTTGAAAACCACCGAGCTACAACTAATACCTCCAATCTATAGTTTAGGAAATTGAGGTATAATAGATAAAATGAAGTTGCCAAGATCCTGTAGCTCTTCTATGTCACAATAAAAGTGGGAGGTTACTTGCATCTCTTGAAATACAGATCTTTCCAGTATTCATTTTTATCCCCAGAGAAAAGAGTACCATGCATTTGCAGGCTAATCTTTCAAAATGCCCTAGATCCTAACACAAGGTGTGATGAGGAGGCTTATCATTCCCCAACCATTCCCCCTCTCATTTTATCTCTGCTAATAGAAAGCTGGATTTCAGTGTAATTCTATGTAAGCTGTTTAATTTCCATTGCATGGCAATTCTGAGGGGATGGAAATGGACTCTGGACTCAGAAAACCTCTAATGACTCCAGAAAATATTATGTGATTCTAGAGTTCTTCGCAGCATCCACTATAGATGTTAGCAACACATTTCCACCTCCGGTGGTGGGACAAGTGCAGGGCAAGTCCACCTTGGGGAGCTCAAAATGCTGGGGTGCATGTAGAATAAAATGTAAAGATAAATCACTAAAGCATTTATTTTATTCATTTGAATCAAAAATAAGGGTAAAAAGCTCAGCATATCTGTATGGCCTGTTACTAGATTGGTGTGTTAGAAATCTGTCCCTAGAGCCAGAAAGGGAGGAGCAGGAAGTAATCTTGATGGTGGCTCCTTCTTTCTCTGGTTTGCTCTCACTGGATTGCAATCATTTGCAATTCTCGTGTGTCAGATGTGATGGATTTGGTATGTTTTTGATAAAATCTTTCTCTCCTATGTGAAGAGATTGAGAATGACCATTGTGATCAAGTATGTTGAAGTATTCTCAAAGCTAATGTTCAATTTTATAGAGAAAAAAATATCCAAAGTTGCTGTAATTTTCTGGGAAGATAGATACCTTTCTGTACTATAGTATACAGTAGGTATTTTTAAAACACACACACACTTTTCCTTATGTTTTGCTGTTCTTTCAAGATACAGTACATGACTGAGAAAGTACAATTTTATGAAAAATTCCTGATAACATTGAAAGTTGTTAGAACATGCTGTGGAAATTGCTTTCACCTATCAAATCTCTTATATATGTATCTTCATGTTTGAATAGAGATCAGAAATAGGACCTATTTCACAAAATTGCAATATAGAAAATTTTAAGAGACTGCCTGATATTGGGAATTTTTCAATTGCTACTAGTTATTATGATGGGCTTCCCTTGTGGCTCAGCTGGTAAAGAATCTGCCTGCAATGTGGGAACCTGGGTTCAATCCCTGGGTTGTCCCCTGGAGAAGGGAAAGGCTACCCACTCCAGTACTCTGGCCTAAAGAATTCCACGGAGGTTGAAAAGAGTCAGATACAACCGAGTGACTTTTTTCTAAAGGGCTTTGCTAATGGCTCAGTTGGTAAAGAATTCACCTGCAATGCAGAAGAGCCCGGTTTCATCCCTGGGTTGGGAAGATCCCCTGGAGAAGGGAAAGTCTACCCACTCCAGTATTCTGGCCTAGAGAATTCCATGGACTGTATAGTCCATGGAGTTGCAAAGTGTTGGGCACAACTGAGCAACTTTCACTTTCACTTTCTGTTCAATACTTGGAAACTTACAATATTTTAAAACACACTAAGTGAAAAGCTCAATGAATATTGAATGGATTTTATCACTATGCTATAATTTACAAATAGTAAAGAAAAAATGGGCTGACATCAAGGACAGTGGAAATTTACTAGATAAATTTAAACATATAACCTTTGCATAATTCGTAGGTAAGATTGAAAAGATGGATATAAGTAGAAATTATAAATACGGACATTCCAATTATGTATTCTTGCAAGATACACTTTTAACCTATGAGAGCCATTAAAATCAATGATTGGAATAAACTGAATCAAGAATTGCTATCTCATTAAAGTGTTAAAAATATTTTCACAAATAATATAGTGAGTTCAACAACATTACTTTCACTAAAATAGGTTGATAATATTTTTGTGAGGACACAAAGCTATTGGTATTTCTAACAAAAAATAGAATATAAAGTATAAATATTATCTTATCTCACCCTTTAAAGGTATCTGGATTTTGTATATATTCTAATTATGCATGTCATTATTAGAATAATAATTTGTGATTATCTGATAAATAAGTAAATATCCATACATAGAAAAAGTCTGTTCCAAAAAGTTTGAAGGCCATCAGATGTGTTATTTAAGATATAATAAAAAGAGAACCGAGGTTTGAGAGAGAAGATGAAGTTGGTTCTAAAAATGAGGCTAAGGAACATTAGTGCCTTTGGTTAGAACTTCTGAAGCTTGGTAAACAGCTTGAGTAAACAGTTTTCTTCTTGCCCTAGATTGGGCTCTGAAGTAGAGATATCCAGGGTAAAGTCAAATTCACTGTACACCGAGGATGGAGTGGAGAATCTCTCTTATCCCCTTGATACTTCTGTTACTTAAGAAGGGCTAAGCGGGTCCTCCACAGTTTTGTCAGAGCCAAAAGTACCTGGATTGACTGTACTGACAAGGTACCTACATTTCTTCTCAAGTCTCCCCTACTATGAAAACTGATTAATATTTTTAGGTCTAGATTAATGGTAATTTTCTCTTGGCAACCAATGCTCTGTTAATGTTGCATTAGTTTAAAATTATGTGATATCTCTAAAGAGCATATTGTCTCATGGCTATGTTTCATCTCTCAGTCCTCACAATCTGGAATTCCATATTCCATAAAGATTCCATTTAATGAGTGAATGACTATATATATGCCTGGAAGCTCTTTCATACAGGTACTGGGAAGGGCGGCTGCTGCTGCTAAGTTGCTTCATTCGTGTCCAAATCTGTGCGACTCAATAGACAGCAGCCCACCAGGCTCAGCCGTCCCTGGGATTCTCCAGGCAAGAACATTAGAGTGGGTTGCCATTTCCTTCTTCAGTGCACGAAAGTAAAAAGTGAAAGTGAAGTTCAGTCGTGTCCGACTCCTAGCAATCCCATGGACTGTAGCCTACCGGGCTCCTCTGTCCATGGGACTTTCCAGGCAAGAGTACTGGTGTGGGGTGCCATTGCCTTCTCCGACTGGGAAGGGAGAAGAGAAAAAAATTTATAGAAGATAAGTCAATAAACTCAGGGGGAAAAGAAGTCAAAATATTTCAGTGATAATATGAATTGTTACAAATTATGCTGGAATAGGAATCTGGTGTCAGACATCCATTTAATTGCATGGCATTGTTGAAAGCCCTCATCTTCTTTATTTCTGTTTCTTAAGTTGTAAAATAAGAGGATTCATGAGATATCTTGTAATCTTTATCTGTCTCTAAAATGTTTTAAATAAGAAAATAATGGGATTAAGCTTCCTATCAATGATTTAAAATTGTTTGAAAATAAAGAAAAATACTATTCACCCTAAATTTTCTCCCAGTGCAATGGGATTAAAGTTTGAAGGGAAAGGTGGGAGAAAGGAGATTGTTGATTTAATAGCTGTTGAGACTACATCAGTGTCATGACTACTACCTCAGTCATTTAACTATCCTATAAGCTCCTCTCCTGATTAGCCAGTTTTCACCAAGTTTATTGTCAGTTAGGATACAAAAATGTGTTTAGCTTTATATGGAGAGGAAACAAAAATCAAGATTTTTAATATAGAAAAATTTCATTCCAGTTTTCAAGGTTATTAAACATAAATAAAAAGCCTCTCAAACCATAATCAATTCTATGTAATTACTTTGCTTAAAACTAATCCAGCACCAAATGAAAGTAATATAATTCTTGGCAAGATAATAGTGGGTCTGATAACATAAGGGCAGAATTTAGATTCAAGTCTTAGGTTTAAGATAAAGGCCATTCTCAACTTGTTTTCCATTCACAATATGTACAATTTTCAACAAATATGAGTTGAATTTTGAGATTTTTCTCTTTTGATCCCATTGGGAAATAGTTGTGTTTTCATGTTTGCATATTTCCTTCTTTCATAAAAGGGTTTTGAAGATACTTAGGCATTTGTGATGCATACAGAATCTTTGCAATACAAGCATCCTCCTTGCTTCTCTGCATTTATAAGTAGACCATTTCTAGAGTTCAGTTTCCTAAGTTTTTTTCTGCTTCCTTT
>SJYC01139966.1:0-23542 GCA_006408675.1 Madoqua kirkii | reverse complement strand
AACTCAAGAATAGCTAGAATCCTAAGGAAACAAATCTTGGTAAGAATCATTGCTAAAATAAAGCCACATTTTCTTTTTAATTAAACTGTCCCAGTTACTTACAGGTTTTAATGCAAGATAATTGACAATTTTAGAATTTAAATTTTGATCATGAAGATCTAATTATATTGCTGAAATAGTCATTGATTCATGTTTTGAAAAAGGGGACTTCCCTACTGGTACTACTTTAACTGTTTTCTAATTTCACTGAACTTTCTAAGCAGTTTCTTTGCTGGATCATCTTCTTTTCATTCTTTATTTAAATCCTTCTACTCTTTTCCCTTAAAGAAGTCATTCATGATAATCTGTGATCTCTTTCCTGTAATATAGTTCTAAAATTCCAAGTTCCTAAGAAATATTATTCTATCTTTACCTTTTTATTCCTTCCAATATTTTCTTTCTGCCATTCATCCTTGGCTTGAACACTTTTGCTCCTCCCTCCCCTTCACCTTGTCATTTCCAGGAAGAGTTGTCAATCTCTTTTGATTTCTTATTTTTTACCCTAGATCTCATATGCATTATTTCATTCCCAAGACTTTCCCTATTCTCATTTATGACCTGCTTATACTAGACTTATGGTACTTAGACAACGATTCTAACAGTTTTCTGTTCCTTTGATATCTTTCCTTCTGCAATAACTCCATGCAAATCAATTTTCTCTAAATTTTCCTGAAATATATCTTCTGAGATCATGTCACACTCTTACTGAGGGACAGTTACCTATAAATATCTTTTCAAAATACTTCTGCTTTCTTATATTCCACCTCCTATCCTGGCTATAACCTATATTTTTACCATATGATTCATATCTTTTCTATAAACAAAACCTCAGTGTTGTCTGATGTACTCTGCATCAAAACAGTGGGCTTTGTAAATTTCGCATATTTTTCAGGTCTCCAATTTCTATCTGGGCTGCTGTAACAAAATTTCATAGACTGGGTGACATGCAAACAACAGAAATTTATTTCTCACAGTCCTGGAGGCTGGAAGTCCAAGATCCTGGTTTGAGCAGATTTAGTATATGTCTGGTTCACAGATGACTATCTTTTTGCTATGTCTTCACATGGTGGAAGAGCTGAGGGACCTCTCTGGCATGTCATTTGTAAAGGTACTAATCTCATTCATAAGGACACCACCCCCAGGGCCTAACAATCTCCCAAAAGCCCTACCTACAAATGCTGTCATATTGGGAGTTAGATTTCAACACTGGGAGTATATGAACATTCAGTCTATAGCACCTCCATACCTCCTCTGACCTATTAAACCCATTCTTTGGATTCATTTTAAAAAATCACCTTTTCTCTGAATCCTTTCCTGATTGAATGTTTGAAAGGACTAGAAAATGGGGTGACATGAGAGAAACTTTTCTCCCTTTCAGGCAACACATTATTTAAGTAACTCTTTATAGAGAACAATAAGAAAATTAAGTTTAAGAAATAAACATTATTCAGGAGGACTTAAAAGTAAATCAATATTAACTTAAGGTAACCTTAGTTTATAATCAGGTGCTTTACTATCACTTCATACCTCTAATAGTTATTTTCCTTTGAACAGTTTCAGAGTGAGCAGAGCTGACTGACCACTCTGCTCACTATACCTTCCACTTGAGGTGATTGTTTTGATAACTGATGTTTGATAACTGGTATTTGTCCTTCCTCTTTAGGGCCCTGAGTAGATTTCTTCTTGTTAGTATTAGAGAGTTTACCAAATAGCATGCTCAAAACATAATGCAAGGTATAAAGACTGTGGGTCATCCTGTGCTTTTGTTTTATTATCATATTAGATCAGTAGAATATTAGACTTTCATAGGCTTCAAACAGTCTAGATATTGTTGGTGACAGCATGCAAGCCCAAATATTTTCTGAGGAAGGCACTATTCACACACGGAAAATAGTAAAGAAAGCCCTTGGGTAGGCTGAAGTAGAACTATTCAAGAATTTTCTGGTATATTACCTATAAAAAAGATACTCTACTCCTTCATATCAGGGGTTAGATTTCAACACTGGCAGTATACTAACGTTCAGTCTATAGCATCTCTATACCTCCTCTGACCTGTTAAACTCTTATTCTTTGTTTGGATTCATTTTAAAGAGATCCTCCTATGAAATTAAAAGCCCTTGAGTCTTTTCTTTTCCCACTAAAATGTTGGTTGCGTTATCATCAGATGAAACTTGTATTTAGAGGTAGTAAATTTGGATTTGACCCTCATCCCTGCCCGTTTCTACCTTTGAGAACTTGGGTCAGATTAAGAATCTCTTAATGAATAGTCTCTTAAATGAATAAACTTCATTTATTCATTCTTTTGACATACATTAAAAAGATTCAGAAAAAGCATATTTTTTGTGGAACTGAAATATTTTTTAAAAAACTTTGCAACTTACAAAATATCAAATACATTTTGAAGTTAGTAAGAATGAGACTTTTAAAACATTATTGGATTCAGTGTCCAGAAGTTCATCGGTGGTATGAGGGAAATTATTTCATTAGAATGGGAAATATATGTATGTGTGTGTGTGTGTGTATAAGTGAGTGATAGTTGCTCAGTCATGCCTGACTCTTTGCAATCCCATGTATTGTAGCCTGCCAGGCTTCTCTGTCCATGGAATTCTCCAGGCAAGATTACTGGAGTGGGTTGCTATTTCTTTCTCCAGGGCATCTTCCCGACCAAGGGATCCTGCATTGCAGGAGAGTCTTTACCATCTGAGCCATCACGGAAGCCTACTATTAAGAGACATTTATAAGTGTAAAGAGAGGTCAACTTAAAAAGTATCAGCAGATACATGCTTGACTTTATCTTATAATCTATAGACAATATATTAGAATATGTAATGAATCCATACACCATTTCCAAATGAATACTCAAGACAGAAGTAGCAATAAAGTTGTAAATGACAGTTATCAATCAGATGAAATAATTTAGAAATATATATATAAATATATAAATTTATATATGTATATGACCTTGATGTTTCTGCATTTTCAAAATAACTGTAAATGAGAGAGAAAAGTATTTGTGTAATCACGTCTCAATTTCTTCATTTTTAAGAAAAGAAGACAGATTAAGAATTTGTTTTCTCTTAACTGGAACACAAACGCAGTGTCTTCTTTAGTGTGAGCCCCTCAGTAGATTAAATTACTTTCAAAAGAAAATCCTGGGAAGTTTCAATTATGATAGTTCTATGGCGTGTATCCTGCATTTTTCTCTCTAGTTTTCACTTGCTGTCACAAAGGAAGCCCGCTAGATGGTGTTAAAACCACAAGCTACCTACTTTGATTTTATTAAAAAAAAAAAAAAAAGTCTTCCAAGGAGCGTGCTCACAAGATTGTATTTTGCTGTTTTTTATTCAATGAAGAAGAGGCAAGAAAAATTAGAGTGGTATTTTCCATGCAACTTAATTGTATATAGTTATGAAGTAAAGTACCTTTTGGCCTTGAATTATTTTCCAATGAGCTGCCTTCAAAATTAAGCTGTTTTGTCAGGATAAATATCGAGTAAAATGATTATGAATCATTGTGGCAAGTTTTAATACAAATCAGAAAGTAAATTAATCCAACTCTGTCTGACTCATCATGGTTTTTTTTTCTTCAGATACAAATGAAGAGTAAACAATGTTTTGGTAATTTTTAGGTTAATCATGTAGAACTGATTACTCACAAAGAATGCTATTAACATTTAGTCAATTTATAGCCTACAATATGACAAATTAAAATTAATGTTGCTGTTTTTAAGATATCAAATGGGTCATGATTTGAAGAAAAATGAAAATTACTAAACAAAACTGGTTATGTTGTCTGTGGGCCCAGTAAATGAAGTTACTTTTGGAAAGCCTACTGAAATTCCCCCAAGAAAAAGTGCATATAATTGAGTAAAAACAACTCTGATTTAGGTAGTCTGTGTCTTTAAACAGGTCCTCTTTTAAAATGTAACAAGGAATAATAATCAAATTTCTCTTGTGAAATAGCTATGTTAAAATCTTGCCAACAGCTTAATAACAAAAGTAAGATTTTCTTTTTAGATTGAGTATATATTCTCCTGATGAAGCTCTATCTGATAATTTCTTCAGTGTTTATAATCAGTTCCCATTAGTATTCACTTAATTAGCTCATTTCAATACATTTCCTGATGGCATATGTATGTAAATATATATTTTAAATCATTCCCTTTATTTCCAAGTAATTGATGTAATGAAAATATGTAACTATTAAAGGGCTGATGACAAGCTTGGCTGTGCAGAGGGAACTGGGGGGTGGCAGAGAGTGAGGGGAGGGGCTGCAGTTTGGGGAGGCTGGTTCTTCCTGGGTGTATGATGCTAGGGAGAGGGAAGGGGTGGCTCATGCCCCCAGTTAAAGGGCTGGAAAGCCGAGGCCTGGAGGGGAGGGGACAGCAGAGGTGTCCGTCCTGGGACTTGGGACCTGTCTCTTATACACATCTAAAATACAATACTACACAATATAATATAAATTGCCTTACAGGAGAGAGAATTATTTTTTTTTAAATTTTGCACATCAAACATCTCCATAACTGTCAACTTGGTATCTTTCTACATGTATCTATATCAAATGCTTGCACACTCCCTCTGAGCCCCTTACTGTTAAAATGAATTTAATCATAGTCATGACCATCATCTAAGAATCATAGAGTGACAGCCAGCACCCTTCTCTACACTGTTAGCAATGTCTGGAGATCATAAAAAAATGATCTCCTGACTCGAGATCATTTAAAAAAATCTGCTTCCCTTTTATATTGGCATATGCACTGGCATAAGTCTATTGAGCTTTATCTACATGTTGTCACTTTCAGTGGTGAATTTATCTATCTCTGGTGGCATGAGTGCTCTGCTCTTCTATTATTTGACTGAATTAAGTAATTTTAAAGCCCTTTGATTTTCTGCATTTTATTCTAGAACATAACAGGAAGAAATCTGGAAACTATTTTTGGTCCAGGTGTAGTTAAAGTTCTTAAAACAAAGATTCTGTTAATGTGCTGATCATATTGACCTGCTGTCCAATTCTAGACATATCATCTCTGAAACCTGCCTTATCGGCTCAAGCTCTGTTACTTCTGAATAGTTTAGCAATACCAAGGTCAAATTATAGAGATTAGACCACTTTGGTTTCTTCTTAGAAACTGGACTCTGCTTTCTGTTCTGACTTGACATTTAATAGTAAGATTGTCATTGATCACTTATGCAAACAACATCTCTTGGCCTATTTTTAAACATTTATTATGATGTAATTTTAAAACTATAATTTGCCTTTTTAAAGTGATCAATTTCATGTTTTTTTTAAATTATATTCACAAAGTTGTACAACCATTATCACAACCAGTTTAGAACACTTTCACCATCCCCTAAATAAATCCTGCATCTATTAGCAGTCACTTCCCATTTCTGTGCCACCCTTTAGACTTGATCAATCTCTAATGTATTTTCGGTTTTTCTACATTTGCCTCTGGAATGGAATCCTGTAATTAATTTGTTGTCCCTTGGACTGATGGGCTTCTTTCACTTAGCATAATGTTTAAAAAGTTTATCCATATTGTAAATATGAATGTAGTATGTATCAATACTTCATTATTTTTATAGCTGAATATTATATGTATATGCCACATTTTATTTGTATATTTATTAGTTCATAGATATCTGAGATGCTTATACTTTTTAATCTATTATAAATAATGCTTCTATAAACATTTGTGCCCAAGTTTTAGAGTGACTGTACACTTGTCTTTTCATTTCTTGGTTATATATTGAGTGTAGAATTGCTGGTCTGTTTGATAACTTTGCATTTGACATTTTTAATGAACTGCCAAATAGTTTTTCTAAGCAGTTGAAACATTTCACCATCAACAAGAGGAGTCCAATTTCTCTACAACTTTGTCAACACCTATTGTCATCCATCTTTTTGATTATAACTATCCTAGTAAATACACATGAAGTGATACCTTATTGTGGTTTTGATTTATATATTCCTAATGGCTAATGATAGCAATTCTTCATGTATTTACTATTTGTATATTTTCTTTGGAGAAATATTTATTCAGATTGTTCATTTTCAATTGAGTAGTTATTTTTATTGTTGTTTTGTCAGAGTTCTTTATATATTCTTGATTGTCATTGTTTATTCACTCAATCATGTCTGACTCTGTGACCCCCCATGGACTATAGCACACCAGGCACCCCTGTCTTCCACTGTCTCACAGTTTGCTCAATTCATGTTCACTGAGTTGATGATATCTAATCTCTACTGCCCCCTTCTCCTTTCACCTTCAATTTTTCCCAGCATCAGAGTTTTTTCCAATGAATTGACTGTTTGCATCAGGTTGACAAACTTGTGAAGCTTCAGCTTCAGGATCAGTCTCTTTAATGAGTATTCAGAGTTGATTTTTCTTTAGGATTGACTGGTTTGAGATTTGATCTCTTTGCAGTCCAAGCAACTCTCAAGAGTCTTCTCTACCTCCACAATTTGAATATATGAATTCTTTGGCTCTCAGCATTCCTTATTGTCCAGTTCTCACATCCATACATGACTACTGGAAAGACCACAGCTTTGACAAGATGGGCCTTTGTCAACAAAGTGATGTCCCTGCTTTTTAATATGCTCTCTAGGCTTGTCACAGCTTCCCTTCCAAGTAGCAAGCATCTTTTAATTTCATGGCTGCAGTCACTGCCTACAGTGATTTGGGAGCCCAACAAAATAAAATCTATCACTGTTTCCATTTTTTCCCCTTCTGTTTACCATGAAGTCGTGGGACTAAAGAGGCTTCTTTGGTAACTCAACTGGTAAAGAATATGCCTGCAGTGCAGGAGACCCGGTTTTGATTCCTGGGCTGGGAAGTGACCCTGGAGAAGGGAGAGCTACCCACTCCAGTATTCTTGGCTTTCCCTGGTGGCTCAGATGGTGAAGAATCTGCCTGCAGTGTGGGAGACCTGGGTTCAATCCCTGGGTTGGGAAGATCCCCCGGAGGAGGGCATGTCAGCCAAATCTAATATTCTTGCCTGAAGAATCCCCATGGACCGAGGAGCCTGGGGGGCTACAGTTAATGGGGTTGCAAAGAGGGGTACATGACTGAGTGACTAAGCACAAGCACTTAGGCCTACCTGTCATGATCTTAGTTTCTTGAACGTTGAGTTTTAATTCAGCTCTTTCACTATACTCTTTCACCTTCATCCAGAGTCTCTTTAGGTCCTCTTTACTCTCAGGTTGTTGATATTTCTCCTAGCAGTCTTACTCCAGTTTGTGATTCATCTAGCCTGGCATTTCACATGGTGTACTTGGCATATAAGTTAAATGAACAGGATGACAATATACAGCTTTGTCTTACTCCTTCCTCAATTTTGAACCAGTCAGTTGTTCCATGTAGGTTTCTAACTGTTGTTTCTTGACCCACATACAGATTTCTTAGGAGACAGGTAACGCAGTCTGGTATTCCCATCTCTTTAAGAATTTTCCAGTTTGTTGTGATCCACACAGTCAAAGACTTAGCATAGTCAATGAAACAGGTATTTTTCCTGGAATTCCCTTGCTTTCTGTATGATCCGAAGAATGTTGGCATTTCAATCTCTGGTTCCTCTGCCTTTTCTAAACTCAGCATGTACATCTGGACGTTCTCTGTTCACATACTGCTGAAGCCTACCTTGAAGAATTTTGAGCGTAATCTTACTAGCATATGAAATGAGTACAGCTGACTGGTAGTCTGAACAATTTTTTTGTCATGGCCCTTCTTTGAGATTGGAATGAAAACTTACCTTTACCAGTTCTCGATACAATTCGATTTTCAGATGTATCATTTGCAAGTATTTTCTCCCATTCTTTGGGTTGTTGTTTTTTTTTTACTTTATGATGGTGTCCTTTTAAGCACAAAATTTTTAATTTTGATAGAGTTCAATTTATTTTGTTTTTGTTGTTGAATGAATACTGCCTAATCCTAGGTCATGAAGAATTAACTATGTTTTTGTATAAGATTTACATACATATAGCTTTTTATTTAGATACATGATTCCTTTTCAGTGATGTTTTCTGTCCAATTCTCTTATTCTCACTTTTTTCTTTATAAGATAAGGGGATGCCCTCCCCTAAAAAAAAAAAAAAGTGTTCTGATTAATTGTTCAGTGGAGATATGGATTTTAACCAGGTAATATCTGTATTCCTTTCTTCTCATTTTAGGCAGTGACTTTATAAGTGACTTTAGGTAGTGACTTCTCATCTAACATTGAGAATTATTTTTAATCTATGGGTTGAAGCAAGCAAGAGAAACCTTTCTAATATTGGTTAGAGAGATCTGGGATATGGAATTCAATATACTTCTATTGTTTTCCTTTTTTAGGATACTGAATGTTTGGGTGGACATGGTTGAATTCAGTTCAAGACTTTCCCAGGGCTGAGGAGGAGGTGCTATAGATCACAAAACATCAAGTTTCCACAAAAAGATAATGAACCACCTGATAGAAATTAATAAGGGCAAATAAATCCAAATTATAGGAAAGGTTTTGCTCAAAGACCTGTTCTTCTCATGTCTTTTCATAAATGCTTGCTTCTTATAAGATATGGATTATTTTAGCCATTGCTATGTCTGTGGGGAGCTGGGGAGGGGTGGAATGTAAAAGAATTGTGAACTGTAGTGAAAGATATGTCTTTTTCCCAAGCTACTGCTTTGAGCAGGGCTTGAAATGTAGCAATGCCACTCTTCCAGTACCAGCAGGCATTATTAGGTCACAAGGATTGCCATGATACTGAGTACTAGGATGAGCCCTATCATTTCTAAATTATATCTAAATTATCTAGACAGAGATTCTGGCCATGTCCACATATAGTTTATTCATCCCCAGCTCCCACAGCAAGTTGTTTGCTACTTATTTTATTACCAAGAGACCCTGAGATTCTGTATAAAAATCAAGCATTGCTTTTTCTGAGAAATTAAAATGTTGAGTACTTTTTTCTGTGTAGAATGTGTTAATGTCTTTAATACATATTATAGATTATGTCTTCTAAATGTTTTAATTAGTAAAGAAGCCATACCTTATTATCCATGTATATGGCAACGTCAGCAAAAGCAAATATTATAATGTCATGTAATATGGGTAAGTAGCTTTATTGGGGAAAGACAATTCAAAGGCCAGTTAAAGAGAGGCAAATGGTCTCTTGTTGCCTCTTAATCCAAAAGAAAGACAAATTGGAGCTCTGGCACTGCTGGATACTCAGTGGCATAATCCTCCAGGAGGGAAACCCAGCCCCCCTGCTCTTCAACATTCTTTTGGTACATGAGTGAGAACAGCCTTGGATATAGGATATAAAAAGATAGCACTTAGCTTGCAGATCGTTTTAATGAGAGTTCCAGCTGTACAGGAAATTAGCTGAGAATGCTGGTGGTTAGCACCTGGTGATCCCCCTGATAAATCTGACTCAGATTTTTGTGTTTGTGGAAAGGAAGCCTTTGCTCCAGTCAGGCAACCTTAGCTATTTGGGGGATCTTTTACTTGAAGACACTTTGTACTGTGCCCTAGTTTATAACTCAGTGCCAATAAGAAAAATGGTTTATGAGCAAGTGCTTGCTGAATAAAATTTGCAGTATCCACATATGTAAAATAAGATGGATAACTATATCCCTTTCCAAATATGAAACTGGAATCTCTTATTTATTTATTTATTTGTTTGTTTGTTTTGTTCTACTCAATACCTTTTATTCTCACAGGAGCCGTGGCCAGAGGGCTGATGTCAAGCTTGGCTGTGCAGAGGGAACTGGGGGGTGGCAGAGAGTGAGGGGAGGGGCTGCAGTTTGGGGAGGCTGGTTCTTCCTGGGTGTATGATGCTAGGGAGAGGGAAGGGGTGGCTCATGCCCCCAGTTAAAGGGCTGGAAAGCCGAGGCCTGGAGGGGAGGGGACAGCAGAGGTGTCCGTCCTGGGACTTGGGACAGTGCTGTCCCTTCTCCCTGCACCTGCCCACCACTTCCATGGGCCTTGGTCTTGGAGTTCCGTGTCAGCCTGCTGTGGTGTCAGCAGTGGGGGTCAGCCTCACTCATGGTCCATGTCCCTGGGCCTTGCATTCCTGTTAGTGAATGGGAGTTTGGGCAGCAAGTGTACCACTAATCTATGCCATTCTGATATGATTGTTGTATCCAAGGATGATGGAGAGGCAGAGTCTCATAGAATGAGGTGCAGGGTGGGAGACAGCAAGGGGAGGGGTGTGTAAAGGAAAGAGAGGGGCTGGGGCAGGGAGGGAAGCTGTGGCCTTGCAGGGCTGTCTGGGTGCTGGCGTCTGCATCTGCTGAGCTCACGAGGCGACTGACTAAAATCCTGCTTACACCTCCAGCCCAGATGATGGATATATTTCCTATATAATAATTGATTTGCTATATTAAACATCAGACTGATATATTATTTAGGTATTGTTATCCACATTTCCTGAGGTTCATTGAAAGGGAAAGCATTAGTCGCTCAGGTCATGTCCTACTTTTTGTGACCCCTTGGACTATAGCTTGCCAGGCTCCTCCCTCCATGGGATTTTCCAGGCAAGAATACTGGAGTGGGCGCCATTTCTTTCTCCAAGAATACTGGAGTGTGTTGCCGTGCCCTTCTCCAGGGGATCTTCCCAACTCAAGGATCAAACCCAGGTCTCCTATTTTGCAGTTGAATCCTTTACTGTCTATGCCACCAGAGAATTCCTGATGGTCAATTAGATGTTAAATAGATTGGTTCTGGATTATTTAGACAATCTATAACTTAAACTTAGATATACATGATTCCAAAGCGCACATACTCTCATTTGATTTGTCAAGTGATAATCTTCTAAAACTCTACATAGCTGTACCCACTTTTATCTTTTGCCATGCATTAAAAGATTTCTGTTTTCCACAGCGGAATTCTTCATTTTTGCTCTACCACTTTTCCACTGTAGCTTGAACAGAGCTTTCCTCTGAATTTGTTACAAAACTCAGGATTATAGGATTGGTACTGTGGCAAGAAGAGCTGAAAAATGAGGAAGAATAAGGAGATTTTTGGTTCTATTCTTTTTTGTTCCATTCTATTTAGAGCAAATTTGGAATCTAAATAAAGGTCAAAGTGAGGGTAGAGTACAGAATACCACGGGTGGTGGTTGTTTTTGAGTGGCTACATCGTGTCTGACTCTTTGCCATCCCATGGACTATAGTTTACCAGGCATCTCTGTCCATGGGATTTCCCAGGCAAGAATACTGGAATGGGTTGCGATTTACTTCTCTAGTATCACGGATAACATCTCTTAATTTTTGAAAAACTGTTTCAGGAAACCCTATAAAACAGAATACTGGGAGAAGTTGATGTCAAAGAAATTCACAGGCATAGAAAGAGGGAGGAACTTGTCTCAGTTATGGTATATTGATCTGTAAACTGTGAATAGTGAAAGGGAGTTACAGTCTGGTGGTTTTTGGACTCTGTTTAGGCAAGAAATTCTTGGTTCAAGCCAAATATTACTTAGATTCACAATGAAATAACAAATAAAACATAACTGTTCTGTTTGTTATTATGTGATTGGGAACTATACTCTATGTTCCATTTTCATGATTTTTTTCTCCCCTGACATCTTCAAGTTAATGATTTTATATATCCCTACTTACTATAGTTTAAGATTGGTAATTATGTTTCACATTAAATTTTATGTCCCTTGAAGTCTAAGGCCATATTTTGACCTTCTCTGTGGCTTTACTCAGTGCCCAATAAAGAGTGTTATATATTTAATAACTACTCAGAGTGTTGGTTGAAAATTACTGAGTGATCATCTGCTGAGGAGAGAAGAGTGTACAATACCTGCATGACTTAATTCTGCATCTATTGTCAACCTCTGCCTTCGTTAGATGGTTGGCTTATCTATTATTCTATCTATAGTATCTACTTTGATACCCAACATACAGCATGCTCACAATAAATGTGTTGGATAAAAGGACTTTTCAAGTTCCAACTGTAAATTGGTTACTGTTAGGGTCTGAAATGGATTTTATATGAAATTTGGTAGAGTTCGGCAGCATCCATGAAAATTGCTTGACATGGAGTCTAGTAACACAGATGTCGAAATGCCTCCAGTTTTAACTTATTTAATCATCATACCAACCCTATGAAATATGTGTGGTTAATATTCTATTTTACAAATAAGGAAACAGACAAAATAGATTTTATGCCCAAGGTCACACAGTCAGTAAATGGCAAAGGATCGGAGCCCAGGAGGACTGACTCTGGTATGAGTTCCTCAAACAAAACATATCCTGCAGAATAAACTTTAACTTTTATGTTTTTGACCCTGCAGACTAGTTTAATTTTTAACTCTTGGAGAAGAAACAAGAGTTTCTACCCTGTTAGAAAATCCATAAAATTTCTAACTTGGTCAGATATCCTCTTAGTTTCAGACTGTCTTTGAGGTTTTTTGATGCTTCACACTGGTTTGCATGCATCTCTGGATTACTGACAGGCTGCTTTCCCTTGACCTCTAAAGCAGTTGTATTTCTTATTCCCACTTGTGATTTTGAACCTCTGATGACTGATATCTGGCTTTTAATTCTCAAATTATCCACCACTATTTTATTTACTCTCTGTGTGTGTGTGTGTGCGTGTGTGTGTGTGTGCACACAGTCGTATCTGACTATTAGTGACTCCAAGTACTGTAACCTACCTACCTGAATTTTGAGTGACTGTTAATATCTGTCTATGTCTCCATCTATCCATTGTGGGATAACTTCTGCTGTACCCTTTTTCTGAACCTGTGTCAGACTATACACATCGTTTATAGGCTCAGTCGTACAGAATAAGATAGTATGACTTCTGTTTATTATTGATGTGAGTTATCCATGTGTATTGCAGGCTAATTTCTTTTAGCCTCTAACTCTAAATGATGCGGGAAGACTAAAGAAAAGAGATATTTACATGTCTTATAAGAAGGGTCAGAGGCCAAGATACATGTTAAAACATAATTTTGATTATTCTATCAATAAAAATATTTCACATTTGAATAAAGTTTTCAGTTTATAATTTCATAAAGTTTTCAAAGTTATTTCTGACAACAGATGCTACTAGTAGCACGATTATTGCCATCAGTAATTGAGAATAATGGCTGGGCATCTCTGAAGAACCTAAAAATATTTGTTTCCTCTCTACAAGTAGTAGTTTTACAATCAACATTTATTAGATGAAGAAAGAGATGAGCAGAGTCACCTGTAAGATTCAACTCAAAACATTATAGAATATATTGCTATATTTTAAAAAAATTCTGTCAAAATGGGCACAGATGAGTCGTGAATATAGGATAACTATTCACAAAGCGATATCTTAGAAGTAAATATTATCTAGCACCATCCAGAAGAGAGAGCCTAAGAAACGGACTTGATGTATTACAATCCCATTGGCAAGTCCTTGCTATTATGACGTTGAAGCATAAGGCTATGTGATTCTGATACTACTAATGGTTCAATTTAGATAACTTATTTTGTGCCACTTACACATTTCAGCAAACAAAAAACGTATGATTTACCTTCCCCCATAGGTCTACCTACAGGAGAAAAAAAACCTAATTGTGCAGCTTCAAGTACACTGGCTTATAGGATATTTATTATATTAATTGATAACTGAGGCTGCAAGTAACAGAAACCTATTCATGCCAGCTTAAACACACAACTAAATGTGAATGTGTGACTTAGTAATGAAGATGTGCTGCAAGAAAAAAGTGTGTCTTGGAATTTGTGGGAATACTTGCAGACAGGTCTCAGAAGTAGCTAAAATGAAAAACTGGAAAGCACAGAATACACATAAAAATCCTCTCTCTCTAGTTCTCATTTTTCTTTTCCACGTGGATACTTCCTTTTTCATTTTCTAGAAACAGTTATTTCTGTTTCTCTAGACTACCTGGGAATTAAAAGATTATTGCTTTATATTTCCTTGGCATGCATGTTTTTACATTTAGCCATGCAAATAGAAATTATTCTAATTTTTCTTTTTGTTACTGAAGTATAATTGACTTACTGCTCACAGGTCTATGGACTGAAGGCCTTCCTCTTCCTGAGAAGTTTACAAAAGCACTTCTCTTTTTGGTTTGAATGACCAATCTGGCCTTAGCCTAAAAATATCAGAGAACTCCACTCATGGACCCTGATAAAGACATTTGCCTTAGGTTCTGCCATTATCTTTCCCTACATACTGCCTTGATGTCTCCAATGTGGCCCCTCAAGGTGTGCCATTTACTGTGAGTTCAAGACCTGAGAGTAATAAGCTCTTATATTTCAATTTCTTGTGCTCTTTGGTTAAATCATTTACTTAACGAGTGTAAATTTAACGAAGTCACAACAGGTATGAATTTTAAGTTCAACCTGTCACTTTCTGCAGTTCCACTTCTGGAATATTTCTTGAAATTATGTTGAAACCATACATCAATTTGGGCAGAACAGACTTGTTAAAAAAGTTTGTCTTCTGACTAATGAATAAGTTTGTTTTGGGTCTTTGGGTCTTCTAAAATTTTTCTTTCAGTAAAATTTTACAGTTTTCAGTATATAGACTTTGCATATTTCCAGCCAGATTTATCTCTGCATATGTTATAATTTTTCATCTATTGTAAATGGTAATTTCTAATTCAATTTTCAGTTGTTTGTTTTAGCACATAGAAACTCAATTATTTTGTTTTTTTAATTAATTTATTTTTAACTGAAGGATAATCGCTTTACAGAATTTTGCTGTTTTCAACAAACCTTAACATGAATCAGCCATAGGTATACTCTTATATTCCTATAATGATACTAAACTCATGTAAAATTTATAGTAGCTTCTGGGTGTTTCCCCTACATTTTCATCATAGACAATTACATTATTTGTGAAAAAAGGCAAGTTTGATTCTGTTTTTTTCTACTTGGATACCTCTTATTTCTCTTTGCTATTGCATTGGCTATAAATTCCACTAAAATGTTGAAAAGTAGTGGTGGTGGACATCATTTTCTTCTTCCTGATAGTAGAATTAAACATTCAGTCTTTAAAGTATTAAACATGCTGTTAGTTGTAGGTGTTTTCTAGGTGCCATATATCAATATTAGGATACTCTCTTCCTTCTTTGTGTTGGGTAAGTGATGTTTTATGTTGGTAATATGTTGACTAGTCTTCCCTAGTGGCTCAGATGATAAAGAGTCTGCCTGCAATGTAGGAGACCTGGATTCAATTTCTGGGTTGGGAAGACCCCTGGAGAAGGGAATGACAATCCATTGAATGAGCATGATTTCTAATGTTAAATTAATCTTGTATTCCAAAGATAAACCATGTTTTACCTTGATGTATTTTTTTTGATATGTTGGATTTTTTTTTAAGTTGTTCAATCCTGAATATTTATGCAGTTTTGTCCATGAGGCATATTTAACAGTGATTTTCTTTCTTGTAATGCCTTTGCCTTCTGAATCAGGGTAATACTGGCCTCTGGAATTATTTGGAAATAATTTCATTTTTATTCTGTTATAATGGACCTATTTTATTAATTTGCTTTTCAGGTTGTTTAATGCACATTGATCCTGTACCCTAAGACATTGCTGGAACCATTTGTTAGTTCGGATAGCAGTTTTATGGATTCTTTGGGATTTTCTATATATGTTATGCCATCTGTGAAGGATAGTTTTACTTTTTTTCTCCCAGCTTGAATGTCTTCTGTTACTTTCTATTGCCTATTTGCTCTTGTTAGATCATCCAGTGCAAAGTTTAGTAACTGTGACATGGGGAGCATCCTTCTGGTATTCTTCATCTTAGGGTAGAAAACTGTCATTTTTTAAATTTCACTACTAAGTGTACTGTTAGTTCTGTTTTTATAAATGTCCTCTATCAATTTGAAGAAGTTTCCTCTTATTCCTAGTATTCTGAGTATTGTATTATGAAAGTTGTTGTCTTTTTTTCTGCATTAATAAAGATGATCCTGTTTTTTCTTCATTGTATTTATGTGGTGTATTACCTTGATTGATTTTCATATGTTCAACCATTCTTACTTTCCTAAGATAAATTCTACTTTGCCCTGATCTATATTCCTTTAGCCTGGTGTTTTATTTAGTTTGCTGACATTTTGTTGAGACATTTTCCATCTATGTCCATACAGTATGTTGGCCAGTGCATTTCTTTTCTTATGATATCTGTATCTGACTTTAGCAATAGGTGATGATGGCATCATAGAATGAGTTAGAAAGTCTTCCCTCCCCTTCTCTTTTGGAACAGTTTAGAAGAATTGGTCTTAATTAATTCTTCAAATGTTCAGTAGAATTTGCCATTGAATCCATCAGGTCATGGCCTTTTCTTTGTTAGAAAGTTTTATTATTTTTTTTTATTATTGAATCAATCTCCTTTTTAAAAATTTTATTGGAATATAGCTGATTTACAATATTGTATTAGTTTCAAGGTACAGCATTGTGAATCAGTCATATATAAGAATATATCAACTCTCTTTTAGATTATTTTCCCATATGGGCTGTTACAGAGTATTGAGTGAAGTTCCCTGTGCTATGCATTAGGTATTTATTAGTCACCTCTTTTATACATAAGCATACCAGTCTCCCAGTTTATCCCCTCTCCCATTCCCTGGTAAGCATGGTTGTTTTCTACATCTCTGACTCTACTTCTGGTTTCTAAAGTAAGTTCATTTGTACTATTTGAGGTTCCACATATAAGCAATATCATATGCTATTTGTCTTTTCGTGTCTGCCTTACTTTACTTAGTATTGCATCTCCAAGTCCCACATTGCTGCAAATGGCATCATTTTGTTCTTTTTATGACTGGATAATATTCCATTATATGTTGATATATACTACATCCTTTTTCTCCATTCCAGTGTTGATGTACATATCGGTTGCTTCCATGTCCTGGCTATTGTAAATAGTGGTGCAGTGAACACTGGAGTGAATGGATCTTTTCCAATTTTTGTTTACTCTGGATACATACCTAGGAGTGGGATTGCTGGGTCATATGGCAGCTCTATTTTTAGTTTTCTAAGGAACCTCCATACCATTCTCCATAGTGACTCTACTATTTTAAATTCCCACAAATAGCATAGAAGGGTTCCATTTTCTCAACATCTTCTCCAGCATTTGTTGTTTGTAGGCTTTTTGATGATGGCAGTTCTGAATGATGTGAGATGATACCTCATTGTAGATTTGAGTTGCATTTCCCTAATAATTAATGATGTTGAACTTCTTCTCATGTGCTTTTTGTCCATCTGTATTTCTTCTTTGGAGAAATATCTGTCTAGATCTTCTGCCCCTTAATTGATTGGATTGTTCATTTTCTTGGCATTGAGCTATTTGTGCTGTTTGTGTATTTTAGAGATTAATCCCTTGTCCATTGCTTACTTTGCAAGTATTTTCTTCCATTCTGAGGGTTGTATTTTTGTTTTCTTTGTGGTTTCCTTTGCTGTGCGAAAGCTTTAATTGGATCCCATTTGTTTATTTTTGTTTTTATTTTCACTACTCTAGGAGACAGATGGAAAAAGCTCTTGCTGTGATGTATGTCATAGAATGTTCATCCTGTGTTTTCCTCTATGAGTTTTATAGTGGCCAGCTTTACATATAAGTCTTTAATACATTTTGGGTTTATTTTTGTGTATTTTCTAACTTCATTCTTTTCTGTGTAGCGGTCCAGTTTTCCCAGCATCACCTATTAAAGTGATTGTCATTTCTCCATTGTGTATTCTTGTCTCCTTTGTATATTCTTGTCTCCTGTCATAGGTTAGGTGACCATAGGTGTGTGGGTTTATTTCTGGACTTTCTATTCTGTTCCACTGATCTATATTTTGTTTTTGTGCTAGTACCATATTGTTTTGATTACTATAGCTTTGTAGTATAGTCTGAAGTCAAGGAGCCTGATTCCTCCAGCTCCTTTTTTCTTTCTCAAGATTACTTTGGCCTTCAGGGTCTTTTGTGCTTTCATATATATTGTAAATTTTTTTGTTGTTCTAATTATGTGAAAAATGCCTTTGGTAATTTGATAGAAATTACACTGAGTCTGTAGATTCCTTTGGGTATTCTAGTAATTTTCACAATTTTGATTCTTCTAATCCAAGAACATGTTATATCTCTTCATCCCTTGTGTCATCTTTGATTTCCTTCACTAGTATCTTACAGGTCTTTTTAGTACAGGCCTTTTGCCTATTTAGGTAGATTTATTCCTAGGTATTTTGTTATTGTTGTTGTGATGGTACGTGGGATTGTTTCCCTGATTTCTCTTTCTGATCTTTCATTTTTAGTGTATAGAATTGCAAGAGATTTATGTGGACTTATTTTGTGTCCTGCAACTTTACCAAATTCATTGATGATCACCAATATTTTTCTGGTGACATTTTTTGAATTTTCTATGTATAGTATCATTATCATCTGCAGAAAGTGACAGTTTTACTTCTCTTATCCAGTTTGGATTCCTTCTATTTTTCTTTTTCCTCTCTGATTGCCTTGCTATAACTTACAAAACTGTGTTGTATAATAGTGGTGAGAATGGACATCCTTGTCTTGTCCCTAATCTTAGAGGAAATGCTTTCAGTTTTTGACCATTGAGAATGATGTTTGCTAGGGGTTTGTTGTATATAGCCTTTATTATGTTGAGGTAAGTTCACAGTATACCCACTTTCTGGAATATTTGTATCATAAAAGGGTATGAATTTTGTGAAAAGCTCTTCTGCATCTATTGAGATAAACACATAGTTTTTATTCTTCAATTTGTTAATATGGTTTATCACACTGAATGATTTGCATATATTAAAGAGTCCTCGCATCCCTGGGATAATCCACTTGATCATGGTGTATGATCCTTTTCATGTGTTGTTGGATTCCACTTGAAATCATATTTTGTTGGGGATTTTTTTGGTATACATTCATCAGTGATATTGATCTGTAATTTTCTTTTCTTGTAATATCTTTGTCTGGTTTTGGTATCAGGCTGATGGTAGCCTTGTAGAATGAACTTGGTAGTGTTCCTTTCTCTGTAATTTTTTGGAAGTGTTTGAGAAGGATAGATGTTAGCTCTTCTCTGTTTGAAAGAATTTGCCTGTGACACCATCTCATCCTGGACTTTTGCTTCTTAGAAGATCTTGGAACATTTTTAATCACAGTTTCAATTTTATTACATAGGATTGGTCTGTTCATATTTTCTAGTTCTTCCTGGTTCAATATTGGAAAGTTGCAAATTTCTACAAATTTGTCCATTTCTTCTAGGTTGTCCATTTTATTGGCATAGAGTAGCCTGTAAACAATCTCTTAACATCCTTTGTATTTCTGTGGTGTCAGTTGTAACATCTCCTTTTTCATTTCTAATTTTATTTATTTGAATTCTCTCCTTTTTTCCTTGATGTGTCTGCCTAAAGTTTTTTTATCTTCTCAAAGAACCACCTTTTAGTTTTATTGATCTTTGCTATTATTTTCTTTATCTCTATTTCATTTATTTCTATTTTGATCTTTATGATTTATTTCCTTCTACTAGTTTGAGTTTTGCTTCTTCTTTCTATAGTTTCTTCAGGTGTAAGGTTGGGTTGTTTATTTGAGATTTTTCTTGTTTCTTGTCATAAAGGTGTATTGCTATAAACTTTACTCTTAGAATTACGTTTGCTGAATCCTGTAAGTTTTGGATTATCGTGTTTTCATTGTCATTTTTCTCTAAATATTTTTGAATAAAGAAATTAAAAAATTTCTTCAGTGACCCATTGACTATTTAGCAACATATTGTTTAGCATCCATGTGTTTGTGTTTTCTCCCTCCTGTAACTGATTTCTAATCTCAAAGCACTGTGGCCAGAAAAAGTGCTTAAACATATCCTAGAGAATATTCCCTGTGCACTTGAGAAAAAAGTATGTTCTGCTGCTTTCAGATGGAATGTCCTATAAATTCCAATTCATTTTATTTATTCTATTGTGTCATTTAAGCCTCGTATTTCCTTATTTATTTTCTGTCTACCCATCGGTGTAAGTGAAATGTTAAAGTCTGCCACTATTGAGGTGCTCCTATAATGGGAGTATGTATATTTGCAGTTATTATATATTCTTCTTGGATTGATTCTTTGATAAGTAAGTAGTGTCCTTCCTTGTGTCCTGTAACAGTCTTTATTTTGAAGTCTGTTTTGTCTGACATGTGTATTACCTCTCCAGCTTTCCTCTGATTTCCATTTAAATGTAATATTTCTTCCATCTCAGTCTCTTTATTGTAAATTTATTATGACATTTTTTTCCCTTTAGTCACACTGCAAAGCTTGTAGGATTTTAGTTCTTATAGAATTTTAGTTCTAGTCAGGGGTTGAACCTGGGCCCTCAGCAGTGAGAATGCAGAGTCTTAGCCCCTGGACCCCCAGGCCAGTCCCTATTTGGATTTTTATTTCTTCTTGAAATTCATTTCAGTGGCTTGAGTGTTTCTAAGAATTTGTCTATTTTATACAGGTTATAGCATTTATTTGCATATAATTATTCATAGTATTCTCATAATCTTTTCTCTTTCTGAAAGTGAGTAAGAAAGGCTTACTTTCATTTCTAATTTAACTTATTTGTATCTCTTTTTATTAATCAGTCTAGGTAAATGTTTATCAACTTAATATAGCTAAAATGTTATTAACCAGTCTAGCTAAAACTTGGTTGACCTTGTGAAAAAACAAGGTCTCATATTTATTGATTATGTGTTTTTCCTTTTTTTTGTTTGTTTATATATGCTCTAATCTGTATTATATGATTATGGTGGAAAAAGCCATTTTGAGTTAGTCATTTTACAGTATGACAATGCTTCTTACACCCAGAATCTGGACATTTAGATTAGGACCTAAATTTAGGATTCCCAGCCCAAGTTCCTACCTTGCTTTTCTTGAGAAACCTTTTAAAATAACCACTTAGATTTGAGCCCATGAAAATTTTGTAACCACTTCCCCAACTACTTTACAGTAATAGTTGCTTGCTGTCTTTTCTGTTATGTCCTGCTAGCTAGCTAACTGGGTCAAAGGGTCTAAACTGGGTTGCTCACTCATTGGGACCCTGTTCGTTTATTGGTAAGTAACTATGACGTTATTTTCCTTGTGTGAACGTATTGAAACTGTAACTTCATTAAAAACAAGTCCTGGGTTTTCACTTTCCCAGAGTTGAAACTTAGATGCCGAGGAAGCTACATGCCACCTGTATTCAGGTGGCTTGAACATCATCATTCAGCAGGTCTTAATTGGTATTTTCTTAACAATATACCGGCTGCAGGTTTTCCAATGTAATCCTTCCTTTTGCTGGCTCTAGGTTTAGTTTGATCTTCTTTTTCTAGACCACTTAGACATGAAGTTTGAGCTGTTGATTTTAGAGTTTCTTTTTTATATGGGCATTTACAACTATAAGTTTACCTCTAAGCACTGTTTCTCTCTGCCACTAAACATTATATGCAGAACACATCATGAGAAATGCTGGACTGGAAGAAATAAAAACTGGAATCAAGATTGCCAGGAGAAACATCAATAACCTTAAATATGCAGATGACACCACCCTTATGGCAGAAAGTAAAGAGGAACTAAAAAGCCTCTTGATGAAAATGAGAGGAGAGTGAAAAAGTTGGCTTAAAGCTCAACATTCAGAAAATGAAAATCATGGCATCCGGTCCCATCACTCCATGGGAAATAGATGGAGAAATAGTGGAAACAGTGTCAGACTTTATTTCTCTGGGCTCCAAAATCACTGCAGTTGGTAATTGCAGCCATGAAATTAAAAGATGCTTACTCCTTGGAAGAAAAGTTATGACCAACCTAGATAGGTAAAGGTAAGGTAAAGTCGCTCAGTCGTGTCCGATTCTTTATGACCCCATGGACTGTAACCTACTAGGCTTCTCTATCCATGGGATTCTCCAGGTAAGAATACTGGAGTGGATTGCTATTTCCTTCTCCAGGGGATTTTCCCAACCCAGGTATCGAACCCAGGTCTCCCACACTGGAGGCGGATGCTTTAACCTCTGAGCCACCAGGGAAGCCCATGACCAACCTAGACAGCATATTCAAAAGCAGAGACATTACTTTGCCAACAAAAGTCTGTCTAGTCAAGGCTATGGTTTTACCAGTGGTCATGTACAGATGTGAGAGTTGGACTGTGAAGAAGGCTGAGCACCAAAGAATTGATGCTTTTGAACTGTGGTGTTGAAGAAGACTCTTGAGAGTCCTTTGGACTGCAAGGAGATTCAACTAGTCCATTCTGAAGGAGATCAGCCCTGGGTGTTCCTTGGAAGGAATGATGCTAAAGCTGAAACTGCAGTACTTTGGCCACCTCATGCGAAGAGCTGACTCATTGGAAAAGATTTTGATGCTGGGAGGGATTGGGGGCAGGAGGAGAAGGGGACGACCGAGGATGAGATGGCTGGATGGCATCACTGACTCGATGGACCTGAGTTTGAGTGAACTCCGGGAGTTGGTGATGGACAGGGAGGCCTGGCATGCTGTGATTCATGGGGTCGCAAAGAGTTGGACAGGACTGAGGGACTGAACTGAACTGAACTGAAACATTTCTCTGTAACAATACATTTTGGTATGTTGGGCCTTCATTTTCATTTGTCACAAAGTATTTGCTAATCTTTCTTGCAATTTCTTCTTTGACTCATTGTTATTTTAGGAAGGTGTTGTTTAATTTCCACATATTTCTTAGTATTACAATTTTCTGTCTGCTATTGATTTCTAGTTTTATGATTAGATATTTTTATGATTTCAGTCTTTTTATGTTGAGGCTTGTTTTGTGGCCTAACACATAGTATGTCCAGAAGAATGTCTCTTATGTGTTTGAGAAAAATGTCTACTCTCCTTTCCTGTTGTTGGGTAGAGTGTTGAAATTGTGACTGTTAGATCTAGTTGGTTTGTAATGTTGTTCAAACTGTCTTATTGATCTCTCTATATACATTCTGTCCATTACTGAAAATACAGTACCGACATATCCAACTATTACTGTAGAACCCTTATTCCTTTGAATTCTGTCAATTTTTGTTTTTATTTTGATGTATTATTTACTGAGAGGGAGTGTTGAAATTGCCAACTGTTTTTGTGTATTTATCTAATTCTCATTTCAGTCTTATCAGTTTTCAGTTATATTAAAAAAACTGATAAAAAAATTAAGGTATTATGCATTAAGGATTAATTTTCCTTTTAGCTAACTGACCTCTTTATTATCATTTAATGTTTCTGTGGTAATATTTCTTGTTCTGAATATTTTTATCCAATATTAATATAGCTCTCCCAGCTTCCTTTTGACGTTTTTGTGCAGTATGCATATTTTCCACTCTTTTTCTTTCAATTTATGTACATCTTTATTTTTTAAGTTTGTTTCATGTAGAAGACATGCAGTTTGTCTTAGTTTTGTATACAATCTAACAGTCTCTATATTTTACTGATATATTTAGACTGTTTACATATAGTCTGCTTGTTAATATGGATGAATTAAAACCTACCATCCTGTTATTTTTCATTTGTTATCCATGTTTTGTTTCTTTTTGTCCTTTATTTTCTTGCTTTACTTTAAAACTTAATGTTGTACTTTTGATTCTATTGTATTTTCACTATG
>SJYC01139965.1:0-13967 GCA_006408675.1 Madoqua kirkii | reverse complement strand
AGTTTATGGATTCTTTTTTTTTTTTTTTAAAGATAATTTTGCCCAGTGGAGATTTTTGCCTTGATTGTTCTAATTTGTTTAGCACTGAAGATGTCACTCCATTGTCCTTTGGTTTCTATGGATTATGCCATGAGTAATAAATTGCTTTATTTCTCATTTTAATATCAAATAATGATACAGTTATACATAAATAATTTATGTGTAATTCTAATAGTCTTCAAGTATTATCTTATATTTAAATGTTAATTTTAATCTCCTGTGTTTAAGAAAGTGAACTTAACTGTCTTTTATACTTTTTGAAGGAGTAAACATGTGTACACACATAAATACATGCAAATGTATACATTATAAAGAAAGGTAAATGACTAGTGTCAAAATTGTATATAATTGCCAGGACATGGAAACAACCTAGATGTCCATTAGCAGATGAATGGATAAGAAAGCCGTGGTACATATACATAATGGAGTATTACTCAGCCCTTAAAAAGAATACATTTGAATCAGTTCTAATGAGATGAATGAAACTGGAGCCTATTATACAGAGTGAAGTAAGCCAGAAAGAAAAACATTAATACAGTATACTAACACATATATATGGAATTTAGAAAGATGGTAATGATGACCCTGTAAGTGAGACAACCCAAGAGACACAGAGGTATAGAATGGACTTTTGGCTTCTGAGGGAGAGGGACAGGGTGGGATGATTTGGGAGAATGGCACTGAAACATGTATACTATCATATAAGAAATGAAGCGCCAGTCTATGTTCAATACAGGATACAGGATGCTTGGGGCTGGTGTACGGGGAGGTCCAGGGAGATGGTGTGGGGTGGGAGGTGGGAGGGGCTTCGGCATTGGGAGATCGTGTACACCTGTGGCTGATTCATGTCAATGTATGGCAAAACCATTACAGTATTGTAAAATAGAATAAAGTTTTAAATTAATAAAAAAAAGTAACAGAGCTACTGTAAAATCTAAAGACTTGTTTTAATTTAGAAAATGAGTGGTTGCTACTGTTCTTAGTAAAATTATCTTTTGTAAAATATTTATAGTGCTGAAATCAGATTATACAATGTTGCAGATTTAAAAGCAGTTGAAAGGATGATACAGTGATAAAAGCTTTTTTTAAAGTTTGCATGGGAAAATGGAAAGGTGTGAAAAAAATAGTGAGAATAATTATAAAATTGTTGTCTGTGCTGAGTTGCTCAGTTGTGTCTGAGTCTTTGCGACCCCTGTACTGTAGCCCACCAGGCAAATCCATTGGGATTTTCCAGGCAAGAATACTGGAGTGGTTTTCCATGCCCTCCTCCAGGAAATCTTCCCAACCCAGGGACTGAACCAAATTCTCCCACATTGCAGGCAGATTCTTTGCCATGTGAGCCACCAGAGAAGCCCATAAGATTGATTATTGTTATAAAATGAATATATAGTGTTAATTTTAAGCATTACTTACTTATTACAATGGGGACTTTAAATATGACATTTTAGTTCATTTTCATTTTTATAACAATATTTTGAGGAAGATTCTGTTAATTTTCTCAGTTTTACAAGTAAACTGAGCATAAAAATGTTAAGTAACCTATCTATATTTTGAGAGCTTTATTTAGAGAGCTTTGTTACAAACAGCACTAGGAATATTCTAGTTAATTGAATACAGATTCTGTTTCTTTATCTTGGTTGAGGTAAATGGCTCAGGATAATTGTCACTTAAAACATATATATATATTTTAACATTAAGAAGCCAAATGTTTACCTACTTGTAACTGCCATTTGAAACATAAATTGTAAAGCCAATTTGTTGAACAATTTGGCAATATCTGCTGAAATTTAAATGCTCATTTTCTTTTGCTGCAAATGGCATTTTCCAAAAATGACTGCCCCAATGTAATGATGACATTATTTCATTGAAAGTAATGTCTGTGATTCACTTCCTAGTTATTAGACAGCTGGGGCCTTAGGCATCATAATGCAAACATAAGCCATCTCTGTTATACCTGTTTGAATATCTATCTCAGAGAAACTACAAGAGTTAAAAAAATAATTTATTGTGTACAGCCATGAGATTTTACAATAATTTGTTACCAAATAATATGCCATTGCTTTGTTCTAGTAATTTCATATTTAGTAAGGGAACAGTAAGGTACAGAAGGGAACATAACATGTATCTAAAACATGTACATACATACTTCCAAAATAATATTCCAATTTTTCAACTGTAATATAAAAGTAACTAAAAAGTGGTATATGGTATGGTGATGATTTAGTTGCTAAGTCACATCCAGAGGTTGCAACCCAGTGGACTATAGTTGGCCATGCTCCTCTGTCCATGGACTTTACCAGGCAAGAATACTGGACTTGGTTACCATTTGCTTTTCCAGGGGATCATCCTGACCCAGGAATCAAACCTAGGTCTCAAACCCATATCCATTGGAGGAGGATTTTTCTTTTACCAACTGAGCTACCAGAGAAACCAGTATATAGTGTACACTTATCTAATGCATTAAAGAGATGAACAGTATAATAAATTCAACTAAATATGAGTTAAGTAGAAAGAGAAAAATTATTTGGTGGCCTGTTCTATGCTAGTTACTGATCTATGAGTCTCTGATGTTTTATGTATCTCTCAATCCTATGAAGTACAATTATCATGTATTTTAAAAGAAGATAAACTAGGATAAGAATATTTAATATGGTGGTACAGAGACTAACCACGGTTAATCAAATATGTAATTGTCTCTGGAGTCTAATTTCTATCTGTTTAGTATATATGGACCCCTTTAAAGGTCATATTGCCTTTGAAATGTATCCTTAATTAAATAATTTAGTAAACCTACCTAGGTTTATTTTCTTCATGTACAGTACCAAGAGACTATCTAGATATAGTACATGATATATTTACCTCTGAAATTCTGAAAGCACATTGTACTTTATTTTTTTTTTACTTCTTTTTTTTTTTTTTGGATCTCTGCATTTTATTTTATTTTTTTTTTATTTTTATTTTACTTTATTTTACTCTACAATACTGCATTGGTTTTTCCAAACATTGACATGAATCTGACACAGGTGTACATGAGTTCCCAATTCTGACCTCCCTCCCACCTCCCACCCTATATCATCTCTCTGGATCGTCCTTGTGCACCAGTCCCAAGCATCCTGTATCCTGCATCGAACATAGACTGGCAATTCGTTTCTTACATGATAGTATACATGTTTCAATGCCATTCTCCCACATCACCCCACCCTCTCCCTCTCCTTCTCCCTCAGAGTCCAAAAGTCCATTCCATACATCTGTGTCTCTTTTACTGTCTTGCATACAGGGTTATCATTACCATCTTTCTACATTCCATATATATGTGTTAGTATACTGTATTGATGTTTTTCTTTCTGGTTTACTTCACTGTGTATAATAGGCTCCAGTTTCATTCATCTCATTAGAACTGATTCAAATGTATTCTTTTCAATGGCTGAGTAATACTCCATTGTGTATATGTACCACAGCTTTCTTATCCATTCATCTGCTAATGGACATCTAGGTTGTTTCCATGTCCTGGCTATTATAAACAGTGAAAGCACATTGTACTTTAAATCAAACAAAATGGACACGTTAGTGTTTTCAGGTTGTTATTGTTTAATGATTTCAGTAAATATTTCAGTAAATATCAGTAGTTTTGTGTCGTGCGTGTAATAAGTCACTTCAGTCGTGTCTGACTCTGCGCCCCTATGCACTATAGCCTGTGAGCCTCCTCTGTCCATGAGATTCTCTAGGCAAGAATACTGGAGTGGGTTGCCATGCCCTCCTTGAGGGGAGGACATGTTCAAATTAAGGACATTTGGAATTCTTCAACATTCTCTTTGAGAATTATGGAGAATGATGAAGAAAGTTTCCATGCCTGTTCTGAAAATAATTTCTAAATGTTACTTGTACGAATCTTGTTTATTCATTGATACCAACCCCACAGGCAGATGCAACAGATCATCCAGCTGAGTGTTAGCAGAGTTTGGGTAAGGCCGGATTCAAATCTCATCACCATGTGCGAAGGAATTGGAACTTCATCTGTGAAAGCCTCATCAAGACTATTTCCTAATCACTGGGCTGTGCTGTAGTTCTGTGAGAAGTGGCTGATCTCATGTGGCATCCACAATTTGACTTAAGTTAGTTCCAGTTCACTTCCTTTTTCACTGCAAATCAAATGTTTCTGGAAGAACCAGATCTACTCTGGTCTTAAATTAGTAGAGCAAAGAATAAGGGAAGGAAAGCGGTTTTAAGTGGAGGGTATTAGCAGAACAAAACCCGGGTCATGTACAAAAGTAGCCAAACTGAGGGAGGTCAGGGTGGCTGGTTACAAGTGTGCCCTTTCATGTGTCCCTTATGAGTGCTGCATGTGTATGGACAGAAATGAACAAGAGAATAGGCAGGGGAATGGGCAAAAGAACAAGCATCACATGATGAGCTTCTCTCTCAGAAGAGGATCCAGGTAATGTTGGCCCAAGGCATAAAGAATTTGTTATATTCAGATTCTCTATAATGTTGGTTCTCCTTAATTCTCCGTTGCACTTTTCTTAACTGAATACAGTTTAATGCCTGTGAATGTTCAGGTACTCGTTTATCATCTTATGTCAATGCTATCCATCTTGTGTGTATAGAGCCGTGCTCTGTCATGCGGCCATTATACTACCCATTAGTTTCCTCGAACATACTCTTTTCTGTAATAACGAGACAGTGTCACGAAATCTGGTGGTAAGATCTTGATATATTTTTAACGGAGGAAAACAAGAGAATAGGCAGGGGAATGGGCAAAAGAACAAGCATCACATGATGAGCTTCTCTCTCAGAAGAGGATCCAGGTAATGTTGGCCCAAGGCATAAAGAATTTGTTATATTCAGATTCTCTATAATGTTGGTTCTCCTTAATTCTCCGTTGCACTTTTCTTAACTGAATACAGTTTAATGCCTGTGAATGTTCAGGTACTCGTTTATCATCTTATGTCAATGCTATCCATCTTGTGTGTATAGAGCCGTGCTCTGTCATGCGGCCATTATACTACCCATTAGTTTCCTCGAACATACTCTTTTCTGTAATAACGAGACAGTGTCACGAAATCTGGTGGTAAGATCTTGATATATTTTTAACTGGAGGACTCCTTTAAAAAATGAGTCAATGATGAAGGATTATCTTGTACAGAAGGGAAAAAAAAAAGAGGAAAGGTAATGAATCTGGACCTTGACATGCCATATATCTTATGCGGGACACCCAAGAATTGTTGAAAAATGTTGGAAATATGCCAGAAATCATCGTGCCGGGATTGTCGCCAGGTTGATGATGATGCATTGTCATTTTACTTTTGGAAAATCCTGTGAGGCTCACTATGGAGTCTGGCAATAGCAATTACAATTACTGTACTTCATTTTATTCACTTGGGCAAAATAATGTCATTCCACTTAAAACATACAAAATTACAAACTAATAATAAAGCGCTCTTAATGGCCCTTAGAGTGAGGAGTTAACCTTGATGATAAAGTGATCTAAGGCTTAATAAACCTTGTTTCTGGCTAAGTCCCAGAGAGAATGAAGTCTGTGTGATTCAGCTGTGTGGAATCAATAATAACTGGAGGCTGCCTGGTGCTAGTTGAGTATGAGGTACTTACGCATAGTACTTGCCTAGGTACAGAGGTTCCCAGGCTTTCTCTCTCACCCTCACTTTTTTGCTTTTCTAGCTGTCAGATGACTCTCCTCTGTGAGGTGCTCTTGGTGTGTGTTTGACTATGCTTCCCCAGCAAATAGAGTCTCACTTACAGAAACAAGTTAAACACAGTTAAATGTTTTGGACATTTATGTGTTAAACAATAGTGTTAAAGTGTTAATCACACAGTTGTGTCTGACTCTTTGTGACACTATGGACTGCAGCCTCCCAGGCTCCTTTGTCCATGGAATTATCCAGGCAAGAATACTGGAGTGGGTAGCCATTCCCTTGTCCAGGATATCTTCCTGACCCAGGGATTGAACCCTGAGTCTCCTGCATTATAGGCATATTCTTTACCATCTGATCTCCCAGGGAAGCCCAAGTAACAATAAACCTTGGGTAAATATTTATAAACAGTCAATAATAGCCAAGTTTTGCAGCAAATTAGGTAAATGCACCAGAATTATATTCAAAGATCTCTTATCGTTGAGCAACTCTACTTCAAGTGGTCACTTAAAAAATTCACACGCATTTATACTAGTAGATACTATAGATCAGGAATGTGCATTCTATAGAATTTTGAGAAAAGGACATCGGGACCCCATGTAAGAAGACATTTTCCAAAGTAAATTCACTATATTTTCAGTCTTGTAGACACAGAAAAAAGTCTTTCTTGTAAGCATTCTGACATCAAATAGAAAGTAAAACTCTTGAGAGTGCGGTGCAGATAATATGCTGATATATTCATATACAATAAAGTGTATGAGTGTCCACCAGTACATTCAGTTCAGTTCAGTTCAGTCACTCAGTCGTGTCTGACTCTTTGCGACCCCATGAATCGCAGCAGGCCAGGCCTTCCTGTCCATCACTAACTCCCAGATTTCACTCAAACTCACCTCCATCGAGTCGGTGATGCCATCCAGCCATTACATCCTCTGTCGTCCCTTTACCTCCTTTCTCCAATCCCTCTCAGCATCAGACTCTTTTCCAATGAGTCAACTCTTCACATGAGGTGGCCAAAGTACTGGAGTTTCAGCTTTAGCATCATTCCTTCCAAAGAACACCTAGGACTGATCTCCTTTAGGATGAACTGGTTGGACCTCCTTGGAGTCCAAGGGACTCTCAAGAGTCTTCTCCAACACCGCAGTTCAAAAGCATCAATTCTTTGGTGCTCATCCTTCTTCACAGTCCAACTCTCACATGCATACATGACCACAGGAAAAACCATAGCCTTGACTAGACGAGCTTTAGTCGGCAAAGTAATGTCTCTGCTTTTGAATATGCTATCTAGGTTGGTCATAACTTTTCTTCCAAGGAGAAAGTGTCTTTTAGTTTCATGGCTGCAGTCACCATCGGCAGTGATTTTGGAGCCCCCAAAAATAAAGTCTGACACTGTTTCCACTGTTTGCCCATCTATTTCCCATGAAGTGATGGGACCGGATGCCATGATCTTCATTTTCTGAATGTTGAGCTTTAAGCTAACTTTTTCACTCTCCTCTTTCACTTTCATCAAGAGGCTTTTTAGTTCCTCTTCACTTTCTGCCATATGGGTGGTGTCATCTGCATATCTGAGGTTATTGATATTTCTCCTGTCTCTTATACACATCTCCCTGACTGAGCACTTGGGAAGGAGCTATTAAAAGGAACGTAATTAGGTTGTCATCCTGGGGCCTCCGAGCCAGGCTTCCGAACGCCATCTTTGTTGAAAGCTTTCCAGACGTCAAATGTTTGCAGAAACCGATTTATCCAAAAGTCTGTTAATACCCAATAGGACTGAGTGAAGAAAAGGCAAAAAGACACATCCGCTCAAGGTTGGCCTTAGGCCGTAAGACTCCTTTTTCTGTGTCTGTTGCCCATTTTGGGTCCTGGCCTCGCTCCCTGATTTCCTCTCCCCTCCTTCACAGCCTCCCATCACAGTTTGCTCTCAGGAAAGGCTCTCTCAGTCATTTATTTACCCCTTAGCATGGATGTAGGTGAGCCTTTGAGCATTTCCTCTCTCTCCAGCAACATAGGATTCATGCCCGAGCTCTGTACACGTCAGAAAACAGAAGGCTCTGTCTCCTTTCATAAAAGGGATGTCAAGCACTAGAGCCAAGCGGGCAGGGCCTTTCTAGTGACCCTGTAATTTGTTACAGGCAGCTACCTACCAGTCTGTGTCTGGAGCCAGTCCTGATTCCAAGCTCCTTTCTGCTTTGAGGTCTGTTATAATCACTCCCCTCCCTCCTTCTTGTTTATCCTACAGGCTCACCTGCCCATCCAACTCCTTGGCCGCTCACCTGTCTGTGCATCCGTCAGTTATTGAGAGGAACCGTGCTGAATGGGAAAGAGAGTGGTGAGCAACAGCAGCCACGAGCTTTGTCTTCATGGAGGGAGACAGCAGAGATGGAGAAAGACCTTCATCGGATAATTCCAGAAACCAGTGGAAACACAGGAGGAGGAAGTCCATGGTACCGTGAGGATGTGTTAGAAGGAAAACTGACATATTGGGGATAGTGCGTGCACGTGTGTATGGACCAGGATATATGTTATCTCCTCAGTGATTGCTTTCTTCAACTGAAACAGCTCATGCAAAGGATTTAGATGAGTCTAAATAAGTATAGGAATAACCAATTGTATGGCCCAAGTGTGGAGAGGCCTGGTGGTATCGTATTTGAGGCAGACAAGATTCTTGGGTTACCTTGACAGGCATGAACTAACATATCCAGTGAAAGGCTATCACGCTGATCAAACCAGAAGAGCAATGAGAGTGCTGATGATTCAGCTTGCAAAGGGAAGATGCTCACCAGCACTGACCAGAGGTATGCATGCCTGTCAAGGTCATGTCCAACTCTTTGTGAGCATCTGGACTGTAGCCTGCCAGGGTCCTCTGTCCCTGGGATTTTCCAGGCAAGAATACTGGAGTGGATTGCTATTTCCTTCTCCAGGTGATCTTCCAACCCAGGGATTGAACCCACATCTCTTATATCTCCTTTACCACCAGCACCACCTGGGAAGTTCTGTTTTGCTTAAATTGTAACAAAAGTACATTTATCAAATAAATAATGATGATAATTGGAATATAATGAAATCTAAGACGAGTTTGCTGAGAATTTGTAAGCATAGAATGAGAGTCTGTAAATGGGAACTCTGTGCTCTGAATGCCAGGCTGAATTGGGGGTGTGATAAAACACCATGGTAGTTTTGTGGACTGTGAAACTATAAGGGCTGTGTGATCCGCTGTCTATATGGATGACTGAGACAGTAAATGATGGAATTTTTACATCACACATTAAATGGAGAAGAATACAGTGTTTTCAGGGTATGAGAAAGAGTTCAAAGGAGCTGGCCAGGATGCTAGAAAATATCAGATTGGGTTATATAATTGGTGACCAGTGGAAACCGTGTCCAGTAAAGCAGTTGCTAGTGTGGAAGAGCCATGGTATCTGGGATGCAAGGAGAAGTTTAGAACTCAGCAGGGCCATCGCAGACAGAAACTAACCCCTCATCAGACTTTTCCTCTTGAGGTCATGATAAGTTTAAGCATGGATACCTAAGTTATCAGCCCATGGAAAAGGGAGAGTGAGAGAGAGAGAGAAAGAGAAATCTTGATTGCCTGAATTTAAACTTGAAATGACTGAAAAAATATACTAGAGTGATCAAGTGATCAAACTAATGTTTACTAAATGATTTTTCTACCATAGTGAGAAAAGAGCCTAAAGTTTAAAATGAATTTAATATACAAAACTAAGTTATATTTCGCCCATCAGAATTTGTGGCTTGAAAAGCCACATTTGCCTTTTGTTTGCATATATGTGTAAGTGATTATGGAGTTTATATTGGGATTTCAGACACTTAGAGCATTATAAAAAAGATGAGTTGTTGAGTTTTTTTGAGGAATACAAAATTTGGGCTGTCATAATTCAAATTTACAAAACAACTGTTTGCAAATATTTCGATATTATTGGTTTAATGACAACAGATATGCTGCTTGATACAATTTTGTGATGAGATTTGTAATCCAGAAGTAATGTTATTGACTTTGCTGTTGGGTTTCTTTAAAAATTCTGTTCAGTAAGTGTGTGACGTTTTAATGATGGCATGTGGTGAAGAGGAATTGGGACATTCCTGACCAAATTTTGAGCTATAGTGGCCTCAAGATAGCTTTAACTTCTTTATTTCTCTTATACAGCAATTTATACTAATTACAACAATTCATTTTAGCTCACACATGTGGAAACAAATAAAAATGTGGAACTATACATAATAAAATTGAAACCAATCATAAAATTTTAAAATAAATTGTAATATGTGCAGTTCCGTGCAGCTGCATATTCAGACTTTCCTTCTTCCTGTTTAGTTCCCCACATAGTTTGTTAGTTTTAGTTATTTCATGATCAGTGTGAATGCCATAGCCCAAACAATTCTGAGCAATAAATAAAATAGGAGAAATTCATTATCATATAAACTTCCTAGAAATAACAATGAGTTTCAAAACATTGGAAATAGTAATAACCAAATTGGATGTTATGAGACTTTACTAATATAAAATGTTTCCACATTCTATTACTTGATACTTGAGCAATTAGATGCCTCTAGCAATGTTAGATGTTGATTAAGGGTTTTAGGCCTAGTTAAAAAGCTTAGCTGTGAATATAGCCGACTACCTTTCAGAGCTAGGAAAAATAAGCATATATTACCAATACATTTGATAGTTTTTGACCATATTTGATTGTATGACACCATAAATCAAGACAATGAAGGTAATAATAGTAGCAGAAAGGAACAAATTTGCTTCATCCAGTAAATAAGTGAAATATACACTTATTTTTTCCTTCCCTGTACCAGGTAAAATTCTGGACTCTGAGAAAATACAATTATCAAAGTTTTATGTATTCTCACAATAAATTCAGAATCTATTTGGAGAAAAAATCATGAAAAAAAATGCAGAATGTAATTTAGTACAGCAGATCCTATGAAATAAGTGATGTGTAAGGGGCAGTGAGGGCTGTAAGTACTTAGGTACCAAATGAAGAAGAGCTAATTGACCGCTAAAACAGTCTTCCAAAAAGTTGTTTTCCCATAAAAGGGCTGTGTATTCTTATATCAACGTGCCATCTATTCTTTTTCTTTAATGTTTGCCTGTGCCAACAAGGAAAGTAGTACCTTGAGATGGAAGGATGCGACCCATAAATCATCACTGATCAAGAACATTGTCACTGGACTAAGTATGTGAACATATCAGTTCTCTGATGTTGTAAGGAAGTTCATTAAAGCAATAAAGTGCTACTCTAACTAATTGCCAATTTCTACCTAAAAGGATTAGGGAACACTTCAAAGCTGACTCCTTAACTATATGTGAGTGTCTTTTTTTTCCTTTTTTCTTTAAGGCATACATATAGAAGAGCTGGGAGAGGAGTGAAAGTGGATCAATTATATGTAGAAAACAGCATGAATACAGGCATACGAATCTGAAAAATCTTCCTGTGAAATGTTTCCCATCATTTGTATATCTGCCTTATCTGTTATAAGGAGAGAGGTATGGAGTGGGCTGGATCCATATTATTGAGAATCTTGTAGCTCCATTCATAAATTTAGGGCATTATTTTCATGCTGCTTATTCTAATAGACTTTTCACAGAGGTATAGGGTTCACTTAATTATTGTGACTGCCATTTTCTTAAGAAATAGAAAGAAAACAAATTAGGGTTGATTATGAGTCTTAATGGGATATTGACCACTAATAGTCAGTGAGGAAAGTGGTAAAGTGTGTAACAAATGAACAGGACAAGTGTTTTAGAGTGATGTGGGGTTTAACTAAGGTTATGCATCAGAATTTGTTATATTTCCCATAGATAGTTTTATTCAACTGGGTCAAGCAGCCATTATATTGGAATAGAAATGCTGAAAAGGAAAATTGTTCAGAGGTGGTATTATTGTCAGTTGCCAGGTTGTATCTGATCTCTGCAACCCCATGAACTGCAGCATGCCAGGGTTCCCTGTCCTTCACTCTCTCCCTCAGTTTGCTCAAAATCATATCCATTGAGTCAGTGATGCCATCCAACCATCTTATCCTCTGTTGCCCCTTCTCCTCTTGCTCTCAATCATTCTTGGCATCAGGATCTTTTCCAGTGAATCAGCTCTTTGCATCAAGTGGTCAAAATATTGAAGCTTCAGCTTCAGCATCAGTTCAAAAGCATTAATTCTTCAGTGCACAGCCTTCTTTATGGTCCAACTGTCACATCTATTCATGACTACTGTGAAAACCATAGCTTTGACTATACTGATTTTGTTGGTAAAATGATGTCTCCACTTTAATACGCTGTCTAGATTTGTCATAGCTTTTCTTCCAAGAAGCAAACATCTTTTAATTTCATGGCTGCAATCACCATCTGCAGTGATTTTGGAGCCCAAGAAAATGAAATATGTCACTCTTTCCACCTTTTCCCCCTCTATTTGCCATGAGGTGATAGGACCAAGTGTCATGATCTTAGTATTATAACATGGAATAAGTCAATATAGTATAAGATAAGAATAGAAGTTATCCTGTGGTTATATATATATATTAAAAAAAACCCTCAATCCTCTTTTCTCAGTGTGCTGAAATGTTAAAGACTGATTTCTTGATTTCATGTGTAATGCAGATTGAGTGGTAAAAGGTTTAATTTTGTCCCTGCCAAAAAAAAGAAAAAAAAAATATTGAAACCTGAAGCCCTAGTACTCAAGAATGTGACCTTACTTCAAAATAGGGTCTTTGCAGATGCAATGAAGTTAAGATGAAATCATTAGAGTGAGCCCTTGTACAATTTAACAGTGCTGTTATAAAATGGCAAAATTAGGGCACAGAAACATACACACAGAGGGTGGTCAGTATGAAGAAACACAGGGGAAAATGGCTATTTACAAACCAAGGGTTGTCTGAAGCTACCAGAAGCTAGAAGGAGGTAGAAACTCAGTGCTTCTCTGGAACCTCCAGAGAGAGCACAGCTCTTCTGATGTCTTGATTACAGAGTTCTGGCCACAAGAACCAGGCAATAATGAATTTCTGTTCTTTAAGTCACATGGTTTTGCAGTACTTTGTTAGGTCAACCCTAGGAAACTAATACAGGTGAGCTTCTACATTTTTGTAATTTCAGCATCTGAAACATGTCTTCAAACTAGCCTTAACAAGAAGTACTCCTTATCGGCCTTGGTGAGAAGCTACACTCTTCACCTCAGTTCATAGTCCAGTAACTAGAGATAGACATTTGGCCTTAGTTTAACTGCAGGGTGCTTAGCATATGTAGGAAAGTACTTTTAGTATTTGGCATACAAATACTGTCTTCAGTGCAGTAGCTATTTGAAACACATATATCCCATCTGTTAATTCAACTTAGGCCTCTTAAAAACAATGGGGAAATTATTCATATCACAAACATGAATTTCTAGCTACACTAAATGAGAGTATTTGTGTCAAATTGATAAGAAGCACTCAGAAGAGAACCTGACACAGAGAAAATAAATTCTCATTCAGTTCAGTTCAGTTCAGTTGCTCAGTTGTAGCCAACTCTTTGTGACCCCATGGACTGCAGCACAAACTCATGTCCATCAAGTCGGTGATGACATCCTCTATCATCCTCTTCTCCTCCTGCCTTCAATCTTTCTGAATATCAGGGTCTTTTCAGGTGAGTCAGTTCTTTGCATCAGATGGCCAAAGTATTGGAGTTTCAGCTTTAACATCAGTTCTTCCAATAAACACTCAGGACTGATCTTTAGGATGGACTGGTTGGATTTCCTTGTAGTCCAAGGAACTCTCAAGAGTCTTCTCCAATAAATTCTCAATAAATTCTTGTTATTTTGTGAATTACGAGTTTACAGAGTGACTTCTGCAGAAGACTATAAAGACTAAGAATTTTCGTGCTCTGATGGTATTCCTAATATTTTGAAAACTGGGGGAAATAATTTAGATTTTTCATATTACCAAAATATTGGTGGAGTTCAGTAAGGATCCAACAATTTAGGAACACCTATTTAAGCACCCTGTCCCTTTACTTTCACTGACTCCTCATCATCCATAAATAAATTGACATATATCATATCTGATAACTTACTAATACTTAAGTTTCTTAATTTTCTGTTTTGATCACTAAGGAACTAAATTTTTAAAGTTTAAGAATAGACCAAATATAAGAGCATGTAGGCAAATAACCAATAATTTATCCTGGATAAAAGTCATGTTACTTGATGTCTTTTTTTATATTGAATGCTTCTACTAGCCTGACATATTTTCTGTCACACTGAAAATGGAAGATAAAGAAATTCTGAAGTTTAT